>PNEQ01079135.1:0-14917 GCA_003012365.1 Medauroidea extradentata
CGAAAAAAGCTCGCCGTATTCGATTTCTGTAAACAGACATCAACATTGCTCAATTTCTTTAATATTAAGTTCAATTTTGTTTTGTCTTTAGAAATAGTATATTTATATATCAAGTTAATGTTTATGTGACTAGTAATAATAATTGGCAGAACTTAAAGACATAATTTTTCGTACTCTCTCGTATCAAACCCCCCCCCCCCGAAACTTAGAAGTGCCCCCCCGGGGGGAAATGTCTGAAAGAAAGCCTGTCCGCGATGTGCAATGAAATTATGTGATGAGTTGCACGTTGGACAGACAAAAAATGTGACACGTCCCTTGTATCACTGCCACATGTCCACTAGCTCCACGTTATATAAAAAATTGAAGACGTGGGTTCCTACAACGTAGCACGAGGAACGAAAACGGCAGAGCTCTTGGAAATTTTGGGGTTTATTGCATGAAGTTGCAACGTTCAAAATATATATAGCAATTTGAATTTCGACTGCCAGGAGGCATCCTTCGAGCAAACCATAAAGAAAAGTTTATATTCCAACAAATTGGTGGCTGGTGATCCCCGAAAATTTTAACAATTAAAAAAACCTAACTTCACAAATTACTTTAAATATAGTGAAATAAACACATGTCATGGCCTACTATTCTCGACATTTTGCAAGCAGAACCCACTCGGTTTTGCCTCCATCCTCTCTCAGCTCTCCGCACATGTGCCTTTCACTCCATCTTGCTAACGACTTGGTGCGCAAACTATCGGCATTGCCCGTCAGTTGTGCCGTCCCGCTGTCATTACAGGAATAAATTTAAAAAATATTACAATTTTCATAGTTATCAGAACATTTTAAACTTGTAATATTTCCACATGACTATAAACACGAACAGTTTAGTTTCCAAACCAATGGTATACAATTATATTTAGAAATAACTTTGTTACTAAGTGAAAGAAACATTAAATTAAAATGTATGCTGCCAATCAGCAACAGTCAGTTAGTTATTTTATTGCTTGCAATCAAAATCTTGTGGCAAATTCTCAACTATCATGTTTATAGGCCAGTTTTGCACTGAAGTATACCAACTTTTCCTGGAAAGTGAAATTTAGATTGGTTTCTCTGTCCTTCTCACTCTCCAAGTTTTATCAATGAATACATATAATTTCGTTTAATTCAAATGCAGACAATTTTAGCAAAAAAATACATACCAGTAGGTATTAAAAATTTACTAAATCCAAATATAATCATTTAAATTTAAAATAAATATCAACATTACTAAGTAAACTGTTCTTCTTGCTGTTAAATGAGTGGTTTCAAATTATCAGGTTAAATGTTACTTATTTTAAGTAGAATCCATTCATGGTTACTGAAAATTGATCACTTTAAATATGAATAAATTTCCACAGATGTGCTGGCTCTTTAAAAAATAAATTCACTAATAGTTTCTAAGAAACCTCTGAGGTGCATTATTGGAATGATCACTAAGCTTACATTATAAGTTACAGCTAAATATGAAACAAACATACTGTAAATTAAAAACATAATAAATCTCCACTGTCCACGACCACAACCTATCAATATCCTCCTGCAAATTGATTCCACTGCCCACCTCTGTATTCAGTACAGTCGTCTGCAAACTGTCTTATTTTACCTGCAATCCCATGTCATTCATCATCATAGTGAATAGGTAACAAAGACCTCAACACACTTCCCTGCGACATGTTGTCTCTTCGTCTTCGGACATTTCCTCCACCACTTTCGCTCTCTGACTTCGTTCCCTGAGAAAGTCCTCAATACAGTCAACTACCTGCTTATCCAGCAGTCCATCCAATTTTCTCATCAGGATTTCATGGGGAATTAATTCATTATTTTAAAATTATTGCAACTATGCCTTTATTTTTATTCCAAGCTTATTCAGGTAAGAAAATGTTTTGTATCTAAAGTAACCTGGTTTTAAGTAATTTTGCTCTTGTATGTAATATTTTGTTCTATACAATGAATTTAAGTTGCAAACTGTAAGTTTTGATATGTCCGTGAGGGTCTTTAATAATACCAAACTGTTTGTATAGGACATTCGGAATAAAGTGAGCACTAAAGTTTTAACCTCTGAAAAAATTTTCTAGCAGTAACTGCATGTAAGTTTACATTAACAATAGTTACGTTATTGTTTGTATGGTTGGTAGTGAATCATTGCATCTAGTTCCGTGTATTTTCTTATTTGAATACAGCATTACCGGTAGTGAAAGAACATCAAATGCAATCGACCTCTCTGTATGTCATATAGCCTACTTTAAAATATTTATTTATGATCTTATTAACATACCTGCTGACAGTGTAATATGACTTAATTCGCTCCAGCACAAAGTGATTAAACCGCCCGCTGAAGTTCAAAACTGTCATTGACACATTGCCGCTGACGCTCGCGCTACATACGTAGTTTAAAATTCCACCGTCAGGTGGCATCAGAATTAGGTTTTTGCTGCTTTGCTCGCTGGAGTGTGTCCATTTTGTAATAAATATAGGTTTCTTATGAACACATTCAAAAGTATTTGAAGTAACTGTGTATGAATATCATTGCTAAATGATGTGAAGTCATTGGTAATCTCTAATGTATAATTTTTTCACTATCGCCAGCCTAAACATATGGAATTAGAAATAGTATTTGTTTTTCTGTTTCACACATTAAGAAAATATGTTATTATTGATTTTGTTAGTTGCATCATCGTCTATCGTGGCAGAATGCTGTAACGAAACTTGAATTCTTGAAGAGATTGCGTCGTGTGTATTTGTAATGGTGACTTTGAATTACAAAAGTAATATACTACACACAAATTTACGAGATTCGTAACAGCAATAGTGCATGTCGTATCAATTAGTTTTCGATGTACAGAAACCAGTGTTATAAGATGTTAACTTGCAGGTATTTATAACTAAGATTACTATTGAGTATAGCATACATACAGCGCCCGTTTACTTTAATAATTAGCTATTATAGATAACATTTATCGGAGCAGTGTAATGTAGTTGTAAATGTTGTACATGCCTATGTAAATACAAGCAGGTGGCAATGTTATGTTTACATGAAGTGGAAAGATATAAACTGGCAGAAAATATAAATTAAACCGGGCTTGTTTTAGTGCACTCCTTATTCTGAATTGCCTATAATAATAATAACACAGTAATAATAATAACAACAAGCAATTGGGCAGCTGCCAGGTGGCAAGGTGTAACTTTCTCCTCAATCACCTATCAATCCATTCCAACACCCCCTCACGATACCAACTCCTCAGAAAGTAAAATCCACTTCCTCACTGACAGACTTGGGATTAACGATTAAAAAAATTTAAGGATTAAAATTGATCTTTAAAATTAATTATTGGCTAGCGATTAAAAGTATCGAGTTAGTTTCTGCAAACCGATGAATGCACTAGAAAATAATTGGATGGCTTCTCGGTTCAACACCAACACACAATATTAACATCTAAAGTAGCATTTTAGATTTATACACCGAAAACTGCACGAATGACACTTAGCACTAGCTACGCGATGCAAACTGAGTCAAACGAACGTGTTACAGTAGGTGGCACCACAGTCGCGTTTGTCTCGACCAGCAGATAGAGAACATAGCAAACAATTTTTTTTTTCTCGGATGCAAAGGTACATTAGAAGAGTGCGATTCACTTTGTTGGTCTGGTGCAGCGCACAGAGTTTGTAAACATTACTTTAATTTGTTATTTTAATGGTTTTTATTTCTAACTTTTACTATGTCACAGCGTCTGGGAATTTTTTCTTTTTTTTTTTCTTCAGAAACTGAAAGAAATAGCAAAGTTTTTATGGTTTTCGAGGTGTTAAAATAAAGAATTACTTGGTAATGTGGTCATGCGTATGTAACGTTTTATTTTTCTCTATATAATCAGTTAATTTTTTTAAAGGAAATAACTTCAACTTTAATCAGTTAGATTTTTCGGTTAACTTTTCCAAGTCTGCTCACTGACCTCCTAGCATAGACTGCCTACCCCTCTCTGTTCTGCTCCTCATTACCTGGATCTGCCTTAGTTACCAAGTATCTTAACTTATCCCAGCCTTCTCTCGTTTTTCACCACCATATACATTCTGAACCAACCTTTCCCCGCTTCTCCTTTCTTTCACTTTCTTTCAACGAGCTCCACTCCAGTTCCAGTTCCTTCAGCACCGCAGATGGGTGAAAATTCCCTTCTTCCTCACCAGCCTACCCTTGCCTTCTCCATTTATCCTTTTTATCCTTCGCCCACTTTGCTGCTCGTCTTTGCACCTCCTTCAGTTCCTACACCTCGCAATTCCACATATTGTTCTCACTCTACTGCTGCGTGCTCTAACATTGACTGTTGTAATATAGATATTATCTTTCAAAGCACTACTAATATCCTTCAATATCCTTCCTAGCACCACTATCTCTACCTGCCTTCTCCACTCTCACTCTTCAACATTATGACTAGGTACTCGTATTACGAAACTTCCTGTCTCCCTTCCCATCTGTATATGTCCGTACTTCTAACCGTCTTTCACGTAAACCTAACAATCTTTGTATTTTTGTGTTCATTTTCACTATGTTCTCTTCTTTTTCTACAATCATATTGTACCAGTGTCATCCTGTAACTTGTTCCCTCCATCCACCTCTGCATATAAAATACAGTCATTGACAATTGATCTTAGTTTGCCACTCACCCCCACACCCATGTCATTTGCCATTATTATAAACAACAAGGGCCCTAGAGCTCTTCCCTTGTCACACTTGATGTAACCTCTCCCTCTTGCAATAAGGAATCTCCCACTTTTACCTTCTGTCTTCGCCCCTTGAGGAAGTCACTGATCCATCACACTACAACTTTGTCTATCATCAATTCATCAACTTTTCACATTAAGGGCGTGGTCTACCGCAATTTTCATCACTATTTTTTTATTTTTTATTTGTACTACACTTTTTTTCTTATTTTAGACACAAAGTGTGACTAAATTTGGCTCTTGTAAAATTTTTTTATCTCTCATAGTTTTCGCGTAATGGCTTGTTAAAGTCATATTTTGCATGTTTCCGTTTTAACGACTACACTAAAACCAACTGATATATCAAACTAAAAAAAAATCACAGTGGATAAAGACATCACAGGCTACAATGACATGCTCTTAAAATTAAAGAATAAAAATTATTTGTATTAAAAAAAATGCTGAAACTGAAAATAAAAATTTTTAAAAATTAAATAATTTTTTTAAAACACAAATAATTTTTATTATTTAATTCTAAGAGCATTTCGTTGTAGCCTGTTGTGTCTTTATCCACTGTATTTATTTTTAGTTTGGTTTATCAGTTGGTTTTAGTGTAGTCATTAAAACGGAAACATGCAAAATATGATTTTAACAAGCCATTACGCGAAAACTATGAGAGATAAAAATTTTTCATAAGAGCCGAATTTAGTCACATTTTGTGTCTGAAATAAGAAAAAAAAATAACTGGCACAAATTAAAAATTTAAAAAATAGTGATGAAAATTGCAGTAGACCGCTCCCCACCTTATGTGGTACCTTATTGACTACTTTATCGAAGTCAGTGAGTTAGGCATCCACCTGCTTCCCCTCATCAACTGCCTGTACCATGTTCTGTATAAACCGAGCCCGCTGTGTGACACATGAATAATCCTTCCTAAATCTATGTTGATAATCCAGCAACCAGTTCCTTTCGCTCATAACCTGCACTACATACTGGCTACATAATGACTAGATTTATTGCTTAATTTCATCTGTCCATTAGAGACTAGTTTCCAGCAGCTTTTCCTGACATTGGTGCAAGATTTTATGTTTTATTTTATTTTTGTACATTGAGTGTGTTCCTTAATGGATGCATATAAAAAGTTATAGTTTTGCATTATATTTAAGAGTTTCTATCTTAATGTTTTTTCTGTATACTTATTAGAACCATAGAAAAATTTAATTCATTCTTTTGTTTTTTGTGCAGTTTGAAGAAGGGTGAAATTCATAGTGTCCAACTTCATCATGTTACCGGAAGCTGCCCAAAGAAACTATCGTCAATCAAAGGGCAATTTGATTTGAGTGATACAAGATGCAACATTTCAAAATTCTCGAGAAAATTAAATTCAAGAGATGACCATCTTAATAAGAAATGCAATTTTTTTACTTTTCTGCTATACTGTATTATGTTTTGTACAATCCCTTACTGTCACATAAACAATGTATTACCTCATAGTTATTCACTACAACATCAACATTTTTAAAGCTCTCTTAGCACATGTTAACATTTGATAAAACCTGTTTTATTGTAGCTTCAGCATTAACTTTTGTATGAAATCAAATGTGTGCTCAGTGTTTAAGTCTGTGATATTGTATTAACAAGCTGTTAAAAGGCACCAACTGACTCAAATAAAAACTTAACAGGGTCTTAGGATTGTTTTTACACTACCGTGAACAACCTATAAAATATAGGCCTAATGCTACTACAAGTGTAAACCTCAATTCAGTATTCAATACAAAGTTTTTTTCTGTAAACAAGATTAATTTTGAGTGCATAGATGATAGGAGGATCATAAGGCAACAACAGTTGCAAAGGACTTTGTGAGGTCACTGCACATTGTACAGACCAACAGTTCCCAATCTGTGTGTGCTCCGCAGAGTGTTTTGGGGACCCTGTGCAAGAACTCCACAGCCACGCTAGATAAAAGGGGAGGGTAAAAAAATATGAAAGTGAAATTATTCTGAACATAAAGCAACAAATAGTGTGATAACATTAAAATTTAAGATTACCTAATATAAAAAAAATTTGCTTAAGCAGAATTTTACTGAATTTTACAGACGGCGATGCTTGATCCAAAAATTATACAATGGGTAGTGCAGTGGACCTAAGAGCAAAGAACTCTGCCAAATGAGTAGATTATAGAGGGGGGCTCTACAAGCCAAAAAGTTTGGGAACTGCTGCTATAGACTATTTCACGCGAAGAATTATATTACCACGCAAGGCGGATTTGAGGGGGGGGGCAGAGGGGCGGACCACCCTCCTCCCTAAGAACCAGTTTTGTATGTGTGATTTAGTATAGTAAATTGTTAAAAAAAAATACTGGAAAATGTTGAATTTATACAAATACATATTTGTAATTAATTCAACCATGTGCATGGGTTCACAAATGCCTTAATACATATAAAAAATATGTACATTTAATGTGAACACAATTACAAAATTCAATATTGTTAGACAACTTTTTCCGTTCTCTCAAGCTCCGTTTTATGTAAGCGAGTTTCGTTCTTGCTCGAAAAGCACAGTGTGCTGTGCTGGCGGGAGGATATATTTCCTATTTTTTTCTCTTGTGTGAGTCCCTTTCGACCCTTTCTCAGCAGGAGGGCAAGTGTGTCAGGCCAAAGAGAGACTGGTCAGAGCAAGGCCCTAAAATGATGGCTCATTACCAAGGTGGGGGGAGGGGTGGAGTACGAACTATGACACCATTTCTTCACACACTCTCAGTATCCAGTGTGCAGTGAATGAGAGATGGCTTCATTTTAAATTACAAGTTATGAAATGTTTGTACGTTATGTTTTATGGTTGAATACTAACCAGGAAACTAGCAGGGCAGTATATGTGATGAGATAAAATTAATTGTTTACACATTTTTAGTGACCTTAAGAAACTTTAAGAAATGGCGGTGCTGATACTGTGACAGAGGATTGTTTTCATTAAGTTCTTTGTGCGGTGAAAGCAGTTTAAGGTCATTCAAGCGTAAAATTTGTAAAATTTAATTTGTACGAAATAGCTTTAGTTTTGTATATGTCACTAGTGACTACATTATCCTCTCAAAAACAATATTTAAACTTACATAGTTTTCCCAACTGGCTATTTATGAAAAAATTTGGATGTTAATGGGAACATCAGTGAAAAAAAAACCTAGGAAAATTACTGCAGTTAAATAATTAACACTGAAATTAAATTAATGTTGTGGGCTGTATGCTTACAATTATATAAATTGAAAACAACAAATTTTTGTATTTAAAAAAAAATGTATACATGTATAAACATATTTTCTTGAGTATGTAGAGTAATAAAGAAGTCTGCAAGTTCAGTTCCAACCGGATAGCAAGCTCTCACTGTCCTCTCCTGCGCGAACATTGTTATACGAGGTTTTTCCGGTTTTGTACTTAATGATTATACGCCTGCTATTGTCAGGAAAACGTACGTAGTTAAATTACATAGAAGATTACAGTGACCTCGTCAGCAGTGTGCTGCCCTGACTTGTGACGCTTTGCAGTATTTCTAAATAACCGGTCAGAACACGCAACTCATAGGCATCCCGACGTATAAACTGAAAACACCTGGCGGTGTCATCCTGGCCTGTTAATCTCATGATTCAACACTGTTTCTCTAAAGACGTTCGAACACATGAACTGATACCCTGCGGTGGCACCCCGGCCAGCCATTTTCTGTCTCTCGTCTTTCTGGGCTCTGAAACATCTGTATTCTGTACCAAAATTCGTTAACAACAACCTAGCTTTGCTCTTGTTTGGTGCCAACATCCCCGTCACTTGCCCTGCAGGCTTTCATCAAGTTGGGCCAATCAGGATATAGCTTTTGAAATATGGCCCCGCCCCATAAAGACATTAACTTCCTGCCATTGCTGTATTTAATACTATAATTACCGGTATTCAATTTCTTTCCGTTATACTTCAACAATCATCTTACATGTATCTCTTAGTTCCTAAAATTTCTTACTTTCTAATTATTATAAAAATTTAACATTTTTGTATCTTAAATATATGCTGGCTTTCTTCCCCTCTCGTCCGGCTCTTAGGGGAGGAGGGATTAAATGAGCGGGGGAGGGTGGAGCAAAATGACCCAGATATTTGCCAATTGCACAGACTATATATATGCATTTCTGTTTTTCCTAAGTAAAATTCTGTACATAGACAATTCCTTTATAAAAACTGTCACATTGACATTGACATCCTGACATGATGCCGAAAAGTATGAATGGTCGATTGACATGTTTATTATTATATCTGTAATTTATAGCGGCACATTTTTTTTATATCAGCACAAAGGTTTTCCCTTTAAAAGAATAACTTATTGTAAAAAATATTAACATTTTTAAAGTAGTACATTCAAATCTATGGTCTGGATTCTCCTAAAGAGCACAATTTTGCTCGTACAAATCCAAGATGTTCCGGAGGAACCCTGGGCCCCCTGTTTTTAGTTTGGGTGTGCTTATATCTTCTTAAAGCATACTCCCCCGTTCCTTACGACCCAGACCTGGATCACCTCTCTGACCCTGCCCCCCCCCCCCCCCCCCCCCCCCCCCCCCCACACACACCCCAAGATAATTGCTTAAATCAGCTATTGGTCACTTCCTTGGGAATATTTCAACACATTTGCTACCACAATTAGTAGAAATTGTCTTTATTATTTGGCAATTATATCACACTTCAGTAGGCAGTGGAGTGTTATGTGTTCAGATAAGCTGATTTGCAGAGTGTTATTGAAGGTGAAAATTTGTTATAACATTTCATTGAAATGATAGAGCCTGAAGCATTGTAGTGAATTAGGGACAAGGCAGATCCTGAAATTCATTTCGGTAGGGAACTTGGATCATTTAAAAAATCACTACTAAAAATATATTTTAAAAATTTGACCTCATGAGTACTCATTATATGTTAACATTTTTAGTGAAATATTTTATTAAAATAAAATCGAACTGAACCTGAAATTGTTTAGGAAACACTGCAAAGAAACCATTTGGAATGTTGAAGAGAATATGTGGAATATTTATCTGAAACATAGGGATGTTTACCCAAAATGTAGGAGGTTTCACCGAAACTTCTCCAAAACACCTCTGTGATGTTTCACCAAAACATCCCTGCGTTGTTTCACCGAAACGTCCCTGCGGCGTTTCACCTAAACGTCTCTGTGATGTTTCACCTAAATGTCCCTGCGATGTTTCACCTAAATGTCTCTGGAATGTTTCACTGAAATGTTTCAAATTTTGGACATTTTTACATTTCAGAAATGTGTCCTAAAGGTATCAGATATGTGTCTGCAACTTTTAGCAATGTCTCAATATTTCAAATGTTTCATTTCTGAAACATAACAGAGACATTTTGTGCTGTATGGGTAGTTTAAATATACTACACTAAATAAAGTAGCAAGCTTTTTGGTCTTTCTTGTGAATGTGGGTAAAATGTAACGTAAAATGTTCATACTTTGATGTAAATTTATTAAAACTGTGCAATAGCTGTAGGATTTTCGTAGCAGATTTGCCCCCTTTCACTCGACAACCTCGTTCCTCTCTTGGGAAAGCTTCCTTGTGAAACAATGTGACTTGACAGTCATTATTTTATTTGGCAATTTGCCTTGTGCACAAGGACACTTAATAACATGGACATATATTACATATTTGTTTTCCAAGCTTAAAGCAGGAAATGATCATCCGAGAAATGTGTTTGGTAAAAGTACTTGGGCCTTACCACATTAAAGAGGAAATATATTTTTATACGTGGTATGGGAATTGTATTGTGCCACCAAACTTTACATCTGCAGGAATACTGTACCATTCAAGTAAAGGTAGTGCATTTTTCTTTAGCCGTTTTCATTCTTTTGATGAAACATAATGTTTACTGAAAATATATTTATTTGAAAAAATGTGTTTGTATTATTTTTCCTCTTCCCCCCTCCTGCCTTTTTCCCCCCTTCACTGTCGCCCAACAGGATTGTATAATATTGTGATATTTCTGTAGGAAGGGTTGTTTGTGAAAAATATTTTTCTACCGTGGGACGTAAGCATTTGGCAAGCAATAAAAACGTTGGTTAAAGAAATTGTATTTTGTGAGACTACTGCAAGTTTAATAGAGTGTATACAATTATGTTGCAAAAATTGTCGCTGACAGTAATCTTGATTACGAGTGTATTTTAAGTGCACTTGTACAATACTTGTTTTGCACTTCTGACTAGTGTACGTATAGGCCTAGTATTGATAATTGTGGGAATCTAAATTCTATTACCATTTTTCGATGTGTATAATGTTTTGTTGCATTAGCTCAAACTAGGTGCCAAACTGAAATTTGTGCTATCATAGTATTGTCAAGTATAATTTCATTCAATGATTGTTCAGTTACTACAAAATATATAGGGGGTTTGTTAGAAAATACATTTGGTTGTAAATAATTGTTACAAACAGTAAGTACCAAACATTCTAAAAGTGTGTGTACATGAGTCTTAAAAAAATAGGGACAGGATACCCCAGGGCACCTGCCTGGAAGGGCCCTCACCCCAAACAATTCACCACCTCAGGCACCCTCCCCAAAACCTTGCTATGGGCCTGCGTAAAAAGCGGCCTTAATACCATGAGACACATGAACATCTTGTGATTTATATAAAATATCTATTCTTGTTACTTTATGCATGTAATAGTCTATCATGATTATAATGATCTTATGTAAAGTTAAAAGTACATTTTGGGAGTAGATTCCTTGAAGTATCATCTGGTACTGTTTCAAGATATTTTATTCCAATTAATGTGAGGTCACTGCAGCAAAATATTTTTGGTTAGATTTTAACAGCAGTACACTAGTTTTTAATTGTTATGCATACTACACAAACAAAAATAATGTACTGTGGAGTGGGAGCAATATGTTACTTTGTAGAGGATTGTGTGTTGCACACTGTTTGGCAAAGAGAACAACTTGCGGTCAGGTAGTGTGAGGTGTGAAGTCAACAAAATGGAAATTTATGTACGCAAAACTAAGATAGTGAAATTTACAAGGAAGAGTGTGATAAACGCGAGTATTTATAGGTGCGATAAATAAGAAATACAGAATGTGACAATACAAATACCTAGAAGTGGTGCTATAGGGTTACTTGGTGGAGAAATCAGTTAGCAAGAGTGGTTACGAAGGGAAGGGTGTTAGCTGTAAGGTGAAGGAAAAGGCATATTTCATAATAGTTCGAACAGTGTTAGAGTGTGCATTGACAGAATGGGATTTATGGGGAGGTTTATGTGCAGGAGCTGGAGAAGGTGCAAAGAGGGGCAGCTAGATGAGTGAATAGGCAGGTAGTGAAAGCAGGGGAATAAGGTAAGTATAGGCCATTTGTATGATGAAGGTAATGGGATAGAGTACATTGCAGAAGAGAAGAGAGTTGAAAGACAGGTGAGGATGTACAGAACTGTGACTGGTGAGAGATCATGGTGTGCATTGCATTGTTATGTAAGGTATGGTATTGTGGAGAGGAAATAATAGTGAGAAGACACACAGGGTGTTAAGGAGAATGTACCAGGGTAGGCATATGCTGGTTAGATCGTTGATAAAGTAAAATTAATCGGTGACTGGTGCGTGGAGGGGGGGTGGTGTTCTGAAAGGGTTTGGAATATAGTTAAGAAGAAAGAACAACTTGCTACGGAGCAGTAGCCCAACTGTGAGTGCTAAATATTATTAAGTACAGTTAAGGTACATGTATTTAGTAATGAAAGATTTGTTGGATGATGGTTTTATAGGATAGGAATTTAACACTTGTAATAAATACCGTAGGCCTATCTCCTTTGCTATATTCCTGTTTACAGCATGTTCACTTCTTTAAAACGCATGATGGAAATTATATTTACCCCTTATTACTACTAATGCTTAAAATTATTAAGTGTTCTAATTGTACCACTGTAAATACTAACTTATATATTTTACTAATTATTTCACTACATACAGCCGCCGAATAGTTAGGCAAATCTTTTTTTTACCAACCAAATTTGCAGCAGAACGAATGTATTAAATTATAGTATATTACATCGAATACTTTAAATAGGCTATGTAATCAAAATAATGTTACTAGTTTTATTGGTCAGCCAAAAGTCTTGCTTGCTGTGAAATGTATGCAATCAAAGCTGTTCTGTTTGGTATATGTACTGCAGCCATGTTCACATAACCCCACACAACTTGTCCTTATTACTTACCTCCACAGCAAATAACGAGTCGCCCTTTAACTTCTGAGATATCAATATTTATGAACTATTGCTATTAGTTATAATATTAAATTTATCACCAAACTCTTTTCTTCATCTGTAATAAAGACACGGGCCTCGGAAAATGTCTCTGTCTCCCATTTAAACACATGTTAATTTAAATTTCGCGCCAAATTTACTACCCTTTGCCGCCTAGGTAGCGCTAGCGTCAATGTCTCAGACTTCTCCAATGCTAAGGTATAGGACGTGTCCGGTATTGTTCTCTACCGTATTTGGTTATATGCAGGAACAGCTAGTGATTTTTTTCAAAGGTTAAATCTTTAGTGCTCACTTTATCCCGAATGACCTATATATGAAATAGTGTAGACGATACTTGTGAGTACAGTTTTCTCTTACGAAACAATTTTAACTCGCATAAATTTTTCTTAATGGTGCATCTAAGTTAAATTGTCATGTTCTGCTGCTAACCAAACAGTGAAAACCAATTGACTTACGTAAGTTAAATAATTCACAGCAAAATAACATGCAATGGGCTGTATAGCAAAACTTTAAAAAAAAATCCTGTTAATACTATTTTTATACGGTGTTTAAAAAATTGTTGAATTTTAAAATTTTTTCCTTTACTTTCACAGTTTTTTAAAGAAACTTAAAAATATTTTGACACACCGTTATGAGAAAATTATGAAATCTAAAATTGTTTTGTATATAAATATAAAATTATAATTTTATTGCACTGTAACACGACAGAAGAAGTGCTTCACTGCTACACAGCAATCCTGGTCACTGCACCATTTTGTAGGTGTGTAGCACATCAGGTGCTCTTCCTTCTTGACCATACCACTTTGCTGACCTTTATCATGCTTCGTCAGCCCCGATTGCAGTAATTCAAAAAGTGTTTATGGCACATGAGTTAGTAGTTGTTACATTGAAAAGCCACCAAAATGTTTTATGGGGTTTGTTCGGTAGTTAAGTTTACAATTTACACTTTGTTGCCGATCAGCTCTGCAAACTCATGAAAACTGATTACTGAATTTGTCCTAAAATTAATTAAATTGAAAGAAAAGTGCGGGCGCACTCTCCAGAGATAACCTGCATTTAGCCATAGTGGCTAGTCCCAAATACAATTGAAAGAAAAAAGTATCAACTATAAACCCCAAAAAAAATAAAATGATCACACATCCCGAAGACGCGCAATGTCATTAAAGTTATTATTCCACACTCCCTAACTTCACCGGCCTTTACGGTAGTCTTCTCCATCGCAACAATGATGTGGTTAATACTCCTCACCCATGATTGAGCACAAAAAGTCTGTTACTCTCTGCGATCGCACACTGACGACGCCAAAGACTGAAAACAGAATGGCAGTCAGACACCAATATTCTTTGGTTCTCCCTGCTAGTGTGCCTATCGGCCACTCACCACACTAAGCAAAAAAAAGTTACTAAACTTAAACTAAGTAAAATGTAATTAAAAATTACAATCTTTACACATGTAAACCACATCTCAAACAAAATTATCTCTTTCTGAAACATGATTATACTTTGAATTACAAAATAAACTTGAATAATTTTAAGCTGTATGTCCTTTGATTGGCCCACCCCGGCCTGCGCAAAACGTATCTCTGTCTCACTCACACACAATTTGCGTACATGCACGTGCGCCCCAGTGAAAAGTAATAGCAATTGAACGGATGCTACTGCTTTTAGGTCGTATTTTCTTGGGATTGTTTCCTTTTGGGGTTTTAGTTTCTTTAGTTCCTGTTGTGGGGTTTTTCTTGAGTTTTGAGTTGGGGCTTGAGCAGTGTGTCTGTTTGCCCCTATTTGATATGAACCTCGAGGCTGGCTTCGGCCGCCTCTTTATGAGAGAGGGATCGCGCCCGGTTGACGGTGACTTAGCCTCCCCTTCACCACCGGACCTTCCGCTCCACTGGCCATGGAGGGGGGGGGGGACCTGGAGGGAGGGGGGG
>PNEQ01079136.1:0-14917 GCA_003012365.1 Medauroidea extradentata
TATATATATATATATATATATATATATATATATATATATATATATATATATATATATATATATATATATATATATATATATATATATATATATATCCACAAAGCGAGTTTGTACAGCGCTGTTACCTCTGATCCACGCCAGGGGCGGAGCCATGATTTCTTTTCCGAAGGAGGAGGAGTGGTACCAACTTGAGAACTTTCACAACACAATAATGGAACACCGAACACACGTCATGAAGCGCGAGAGTCGATGAGTCCTCCCTCGAAAAAAAAAAATTAAGTTTCAGTGAACAAAATTAAGCAATTTTTTGTACCTAAACACTGCTAATTTTATTTTCGAGTAGTTAGTTTTCATTTTGGGGAAGGAGGGGATATATACCGATACCCCCCTCTCTGGTTAAAGTCGTTGTGCCTAATGTCGTTTTGCCTAACGTAATTTTGCCCTGAAGTCGTGTTGCCTAAAGTAATTTTGCCCTGAAGTCGTGTTGCCTAAAGTAATTTTGCCCTGAAGTCATTGAGCCTAATGTAATTTTGTCTAAAGTCATTCCTAACACGCTGCAACATATTCATGCGCCAGTTGTATAGGACTGCCCCTACCATCAGTGACCTTTCATACTCGCTGCAGTGTGGCCAGCCTCTGAATTCTAACGACTGTATTAGTGTCGATAATATAGCATGCGGTAATATTACGTGCACTGCCTCTCTTGTGCTTATAATTCGCCAGCTATTCTGTCTTTAGTTAGCTGGCATGTGTCTGCTGAAGTGACAGGCTTCATCTATCATGACGGCCCTCTATAAGTAATAAATAACCTGCCTTTGTATTTCACTCCTGGGAGAGAGATGATTGGTTGTGGATGTCAGATGTTCTAGCGGGTCGTGCATTTCAACATACATACAGCTGTTCCACACCTCGAGGCCGCACTTCTCACACTGCCGCTTGCAGACCTGCGACAGTATATGTGTGCGAGGCTGCCGTTGAACGACGTATGTAATGTATTTTCTCCTCTCCACGCGAACCACTCGACTGGTGAGCTGTGATTTACTATAATCTTCTTTCCTATGGGATTTTAAGCGGCGACCACATTGTTTTATTTGTGTGCGGCATAGTTCGAAATCTAACGCTTGTTTCTATAATTGTGTTTTGCGAATCCAGTTGTTATTTTTCCATATACGGCAGTCCGCAAAAGTAATTTTTGGCCATTTTCAGGGACCCGAAAATGATGATTCTATTAAACGTGCGGAATTTTTAAAACTATGGCGACATAGTTTGAAGAGTGTGTTCCATATGTTTTTTTTTTTTAATTCCCGCCATCTTAAAACCCTGAACTGCTTGTAGACGTTTGTAGACATAACCTAGTGATAGACAACCTTGTCATGTGACCGAGATAGCGTGACTCACTCCACGTCATGACTTATGGTAATCGTCTATGGGATAAAATATCGATGAAAGTTCAATATTGCTTACATGTAAAGTCTGGGAGTTATGAATGTATATATGTATCGCGAACTGCGGAGCGACCACTTCAACAGACTGTAACAAAATACATAGGAGACTATTCGTATAGGATGTGAGGTAGTCTCACATACAGAATGTTTCAAAATTGCATACCATTCCTCACGTATAGACAGGGGCGTCATTTCAAGTTTTTCTTGGGGAGGGGAAATATTTATTTTTGGCGACAGTAATCTTGTTACGTCTTTTATTTATTAATTAAGCATATATAAATTAGAAACTTTAATGATAAAACTTCAGTTTTATGTGCTTACGTTAGTATTATTTAAATAACAAAATTCACGAAAAAAGGTTTACACATTTCCTTTGAAATCCAAAGGAGGGGGGGGGGCATTTGCCCCCTACCCGCCCTAAATGACGCCCCTGCATATAGACAAAGAAAAACATATTACACGAACACAAGTCCCAATGCACAATTTCTGCACTACAGTGCACAGTACAAGATGTATAGTGCTGGCAGGGTCGTGTTAGTGTGGAACAACCTGTAGCTATTGTTGGCAGCTACATAACAGAGGAGTCGTATATAGTTGTATGAGAGTATTCCACAGTAACATGATATCCAGCCCGCACGCCGTGCACTCTTACGTCACGAGACCTGTAGTACAGTAGCGATGTATATACATATTATATATATATATATATATATATATATATATATATATATATATATATATATATATATATATATATATATATATATATATATGTGTGTGTGTGTGTGTGTGTGTGTGTGTGTGTGTGTGTTTTGTTCCTTTGAGGAGGAATCATCCTCTGGATATTTGACCCCCTTGTTGTTTGGCTGTAGTTCACCAAGTTACCGAGAATATTGTGTTTTATTGGCGCTGCAGTTAGGGCGGTCGGACTAAACTCCGCCCACTTCCTTTCCGCTAAGATAAACAATTTATCAAAACGTATTTTTTCATCAATCTATGAAATACTTTCTTCGCTCACAAATTTAAGAAAAGGCTCCAGCAATCTTTATTTACTTTATAAATTTAACAATGGAAAAAAGTGGACGGAGTTTGAGTCCGACCGCCCGGAAAACAGCGCCAAAAAGTACGACATTCTCGGTAACTTGACGAACTACAGCCAAACAACAAGGGGGGTCAAGCAAAATACATTGGTAGATAGGCGAGTGTCCAGACCTGTTCTTCTACGACCGTGGTCGAGAGATTTGCAATTACCGACACATGTAAAATTAATAACATTTTACATGTCAATATGTACCATAATACAATTTAGAAATAAGTCTACAATGGGTATCGTAGTAACTTTAGTGAAAATAATTTGCTAGTATTGCTCACAAAAATTGTGAATTTCATGTTAAAAACCGTCACGCATTAGGACTTTTTAGTAGGTTTTGATTTCATGTTAGCAATAGTTTCAAAGTGTTTTAATAAAAGTTGTTGTTTTGCTACGAGTAAAAATTGTTGTGGTTTGCTTAGCAGTTGAAGCCGTGAAAACTTCCAGAAACACTTCAGTTGTTATAACTGCACGCCTTGGCAGAAATGAGGAATGGCTTTTCCTACAACTCAATTGCGCTTGTCACTTGTCAGTTGCGTGCAGTCTTGTGTTGAACTGTAAATTGGTCGTAAAGTGAAGTTGGCAACCGTAAATAACGAGCTGCGAAGAAGGCAAGATGGCCTAACTCCTCTTATACGTCCTTTAACGCAATGTAAAGTGCGGTTTAAAATGCGTTGTTTAAATACAATTAATACACAAGTATTCGATTATTTTACTGAAATGCATCCTGTTTCTTCAGTTTATGGAAATAATCTCCGTTATTAAGTTTTACGGACCCTTTGCACCGTTCCGTACAGACATGCCTGCCATTTGCAATAATTTCGTCTGAAGTTTTCTGTCTGCTGCATTTTTAAAATGTTCAAAAGCTTGATTTAAATGTGGGTTTCCAGTTTAAGTTAGAATCTTTCTGTAACGAAAGGTTCGCAGTCAACAAAAATCTTGTTTGCACCGAAATGCTATGTTATAAATAAATCACAGCATGTGATTCGTGTTGAGATAAAAAAGAAACTATAATGAATGTATTTCCAAAAGACGTGATGTAAAATAAATGAATGTTAATAGGTGTACTGTACGCTGGTTAAACTGTAATAAAACAGAAAGGAAATTAAAAAGTTGTTCGGCATTGCGAGTGCTGTACTTGTTTCTACATATATATTGCTAGTCACCGCTGAATGTCTCGTAGAGTGTAGTTGTCGGCAAGAAGACGGCGCGCCAGTTAGTGACGTGGCGTCTAGAGGCTGCTGTGTGCTGTATGTTGTGGCGTATAGGCTGCTGGGACGTGTTCGAGTGATCGTTGTCAACTTTGAGTGTTTTATTGGATATACACAGCGAATGTTGTCGAGTCTCAAAAAATCCACAGTTGCATACAAGGACTAAGGAAGAGAAAATGAGCCACAAGAAAAACCTACAAAATACCAAGAAAGCCAGGAGTGGCTGCTGCCAACAAACACACAAGTAATGGACGACTTGAAGTAGGCCTACACGCCCCCTGACGTCACACCACAGGGGAAATACTGTGGGAAACAAAGCTTGTTTACAAACATGCTGATTTGTTAGTTGGTAATTGCAGAAAGCAAAAATGTTGCGCATTCATAGATTTGCACGCAAGGGTAAAAAATATTAGTTTCAATTTCATGGTTAAGATACGCAAATACATAAGATTAATGTTTAGCTGAAAAAGCAGCAAATTCCAAACAAATAATCAATTTTCTTGACGTACATCTCATCCGGGACATGTGAAGCCAAACAGCTAAATAAAGGTTATGTTCTGGTGCGGTATCCATGGAGATAGGAATTGTTTCCCACACCTGACTGAAGCTCCGCCTCTTTTCAAGTCGTCCATTCCGAACTAGAGACAGGAAAATTTCGCGAATTCAATTACCAACATGCTAGAATCCATTGTTCTATGCACACTCATCCATTGCCTGCTGAGCCATTGAGTAGGAGCTAGTGGACAATTGGTCGGGGCTGAAGTATGCATGGTGTAGTTGATTCTAGCACATGCGTCATTCGGTTAGCGACATTTCCCTGTCCCTAGCAAGCAATGTACGCAGCACGTAATGGAAATCAAAAAACGAAAAAGGAAAGTCAAACAGACAAGAACTAAACAAGGAACGTATAAATGGCAACAATGATGGAAAGTGCAACGAATATAATATTGACATATACTTTTGCAACATTCTGTATAAATGTTTGTAGACAAGACAACACAGAGAATATAACACATACGATAGTAGTAAGCTCACTTAGAGACAACAGACGCGACGGCTCGAGAATTGAATGGTATGTGTCCCCGCCTTCAGGCACAGCACGCAAACAATGTGAGCAACTCCAGCATGCTCGTTGGTTGTTCTAGTCACGTGGTACTAACAAGGCACCTCCGGCCGGCCACTGAGGTCAGCCCTCAATCAACAATCTTCAGTTCTACTCCAGCCTGCCCACCCTCCCACCTACACTCAGTCACTGCAGTCGTGTCGTGTCGTGCATAGACGAGCAATGGACAACCTCTGCCACACAGCTGATACGTTACTTCACAATACCACACTAATAATGTCAACAGAAGCAACGCAGGTAAGAACTACACATTGTTGTCATTGTACTAGCGCTCAGGAATGTAAATAATGCCACGTGGATTAGAGTAATTGGTATATGTATCCACGTGCAATGCTTGAGATATCGTAATTAGTTTGTGTTAAGGGCTTGTTACGGAGTTTTGCAGTGATTTCGAATATATTTTTATTATTGCTACCTAATACTCATATAAAAATTTTGCTCCACTGTTTTGACACTTATATGTTATAATTTGTACAGCTGAATTTTTTTTGTAGAAATGTACTGAACGGTTTTTTAGATTTTGTCGCCCAAAGAACCGCGTTTTTTGTCGTGAAAATAAGCAAAAATTAAGCAGAATAATATTTTTGGTGTTGAATGATACATTAATTAAAAAAAAAAAACGCATCCACAGTAGTGTGCATCGTGTAACTGAACATTGATTGAAATTTTTTCAAAGTTTTTTGTTAAAAAATATTAGAATTTTGTCACCAGTCTGAAAAAAACTCGGGAACAAGCCCTTAAATAAATATTTAAAAATGGTAGGCATGACGATTCGCGGCTCAACATCAGATAATAACTCTATTAGAAGAGACATGATGAAACTTTTTAATCGTTGTTATTGTGCCAGTTATCGAGGTATTATTGCCGTGTAAACAAAGCCACCTGGAATTTGAGACATTTGTTTAAACAACTGCTTAAATTTCAAGAAATACTGTAATTTGTTTGCATCTTAATTACATACTTACAAACTGTAATTAGTAACGTATTTATTATTTGAACAAATATCCACGAACTGCGACACCATGACAATCGAAAGAAAGAGATAACGATAAAATGCACGCCATGATGTCTGCTGCTGAATATTCTTAGATGATCGCTACGTTTACTCGCAGTTAGTACAGTGGGTCTGTAGCGGCCCGTACTGTGCTGGTAAATACTATGGTGTTGGTTAATTATGTAATAAACTAAATTCTCGAACTGACATTTTAGACGAAACAGTATAATTGCGTGCTTCAAAAAATTAGCTATCATGACTAAAATCGTTTTCAACAAAATTGCCAGACAGTTTTTTGATATCTGCTATCGAATTGTGTAGTCAGTGGCAATATATATGTACAGTTTGATAAAAAGTTTATTACTTACATAAAACACAATAATGTCGATTCAGCTTTAAAAAAATAACAATTTTCGCAAAAAAAAAAATTAAAGAGCATGGCCTTATTGACATTCCGCACTTGTCAGAAACGTGTGAATTATTTTCTAGCACTGGCGCAATGGGCACACGGGGAATAGTTTGGTCTAGGAAAGTTAACCAAAGCAGGTAAATGTATTGAAGCGTATGTACGTCGGTGACAAGTCCAGAAAGCGACTATGAGCGGCCAGTTACCTCGCCAACCAGCCAGACTACAGGACGAGTTATGAAATGAGAGGAGGGAATGTCGGTCAAGGGCTACCCAGCAACTTCTACTCCATGACGTCACACAGACATTAGCCCCACAGCCCGCACTCTAGTCCCTGCAACAAGGACCAGCATAATTGTATTACGCAGGTGTTTCCCGCTCGTAAACTACCTCCAGGGTCGAGTACTTCACTAGGGGGAGGGGCCGGGACAACTACGTGGACAGTCTGCAAGCTGTAGCTACCTCAGTGCTGTTGTTGGTTGCAGTGGTCAGGCCACTCGCCTCCCACCATGGCGAGCCGGGCTCGATTCCCGGCGGGGGCGGTCTCTGGATTGTAGCATATGGGAATGTGCCGGACGATGTCGCTGCTCGGTTGGTTTTCTGGGGATCTCCCGTTTCACCCGCCCCTTCATTTCGGCGCCACTCCATAGTCGTCTCATACCATCATCCTCTGGGGCAAGCGTGTGTCTAGGTGCGCCCAGTTGTAAGTCTGCATATCTTGACACTCGGCTGCTCTTCTCATACGATATTTACTTATATATTTGTTATTTCATTAATAAAAGTCTGATAGAGAACCAGGTCACGGTAAGACTTCACTCCACTCGCTAGTTCAGTTTCTTGCACGTAGAGGTTATGCTGAATACGACATACGTGCTTGGACCATTGTCGTAGAAGAACAGGTCTGGACACTCGCCTATCTACCAATGTATTATGCATGACCTCCTTGTTGTTTGGCTGTAGTTCACCAAGTTGCCGAGAGTGCTGTGTGTCTTTGGCGCTGCAGTCAGGGCGGTCGGGCTCAAACTCCGCCCACTTTTTTTTTCCACTGATAACATTACAAAGTAAATAAAGGAGTCATACTTTACGTTTGTGAGCGAAGGAAGTTTTTCATAAATTGATAAAAAATACGTTTTGATAAATTGTTTATCTTTATGATGTAAACACTGGAAAAAAGTGGAAAGGAAGTGGGCGGAGTTTGAGCCCGACCGCCCTGACTGCAGCGCCAAATACGCACAATATTCTCGGTAACTTGACGAACTGCAGCCAAACAACAAGGGAGTCAAGTTTCCAGGCGAGTATCCAGACCTGTTCTTCTACGACCGTAGCTTGTATCGCCCTAGCTCCGGCGCTTCCAGGACTGTGTTCCAGTTTGCCGTACAAGCGAAGTGCATCCAGGACATGACGTCACACATGCCGCTGTTTGCATTCACGAGGGCACATAAATGCACCCTGCAATGTCCTCTTCAGCTAAGGGCACGAACCACTTAACCAAATATTGTAAAATGCCAATATTGGAAGCTTTATAGCATTGTTGAAGTACGCGACAAGTTTACATCGGCGTGCAACTGGAAACACTAACAAAATTCAATTCTTATGTATCTATTTTGTAATGTGGTTATACATATACGAACTGAATTTCTCATAGGCTAATAGTATGAGAATATGTTGATAAATATTTTATATTTTAATTTATCAAAACAATAACAAAAAATAGTATGTCTATATTCTAAAATACCGATTAAATTTCCAGTTATAAACAACAATATGTAAAACTAAAACTACTCCTGCAGCAGTTATCTACTGCAGATGATACAACACTCTTATCGGAGTGAACTGGAATTAAATAACACGTCTCGTGTTTTTCTCATGAGTTTCCTATATTGTCCTTGTAATATGTCACTTAACCTTCTCGACCCCAAGGTTCGAATCAACAAAATGCGCACTACTTCATGAAGGGAACACGGTCTTAGGGCGCAAGGACAAGTGATCAAGGCAAGGGCGCCCATCTTGTAGATTGTAAGGGGGCGCCAAGATCATAATATATGTTTATGTCTACAGGAACGGATAAGTCAGTGTATAAATATGTAGCCACTGGCATGTTTCGTCACATGAAACCGCATTGATTACGAAACTTATCAAACTGCAAATAGTTTGCTATTAGTTTGATTAAAAAACAAAACTAAACACATTGTGGAACAACTGTTAGAGGGGCTCATAGGCTCCACCCTGCCCCCCCCCCCTTTATGGGCGCCCTTGGATCAAGAGCTCTTTGCACTGAAATCGAGCACAGCCGAGGTCCCTGACACGGGAAGTACTGATAGTATGTAGTTCTTAACATACTTGAAGTATGTTCTTCAGCACAGTTGTCTCGTTTTTACGTCCAACTATTCTCGCGCATTTTCTTTCTGTTGATGTTGGCTGGGTACGTGCGTGGAAAGCAAACTTGTACTGTAATCGCAGCTAAACATATACCAAGACGTGCCTGCCTCTATCAATAAAAGCGAACCGCGCAGGCAGCTTCATCTTTCCCTTCCTTCCTGTTTGTGACTTTGCGAGTGCTTTTCATAATTTTTTTCTCTAGTCCTGCTAGAATATCTTGCTTTACAAACTCAACAACAAATGTGTTCCTCTCTTTTTATTTTAACGCTGTAAATTTTTATTGGACTCGTCTCCGCTAGTGATTTTTTGTGACTAATAGAAAGCCTAGCCATGATTGTCACAACCAATCTGAGAATTTTTTTAGTTGCTTCCAACTGAGGGGCTGAGATTCGTAGTGGGTGTCGTTTATATTCATATCACTCACATTCTCCGAAACTATAGTATGTAACAAATATTTCAGACTTAACTGAATTTATGAATTCCATTTGAGTATATGCAAGAATCCGCATTTTGCATTTGATTACAAAAAATTGTTTACGAGAAAACTATTTGAACTGACTTACATCACTATACATCTAGGTCCCTCAGTTGTTGACTAAATACTTTTAGGCCTACATAAATGTTTTCCCTTCCATTTATTGCAAATATTTACGCTACTTATTAATATAAACATTGCAACGTAACTAACGAAGACAGTGTATGTAACTCATACATCTCAAAATTAGGGCGTAAATGACAGAAGATATCGCATCGCACATCTGTTCTGCATGATATTTCATTTATTTCAAACAATTGCAAATAACTTGAATATTCTGTAGACTGTGTACAGTCGTGTGGAACACAATTTTGTCAGAGCGTTTTTATTAATAATGTACCGTTTACTAGCAAAAAAAATTATTTTGCTTCATTTTGGCTTATTTTGACAACAGAATATATGCTATTTCAGGGACAAAAAAAATTAAAAATCCGTTTAGTGTATTGCAACATAAAAATCCAGATACAAACGGTGACATATAAGTGTTAAAGCTGCCAGAATTAATTTTTGGTTTGCGTTAAAAAATATTTTGGAAACATCTGCAAAACTAAAAAGCGAGACCTTGAAATGGTTTTACCGTGTTGGCTAATTTTTCAAGACAGCAAATACTTTTTTTTTGCTAATGATGTAACTAACGTAATTTTTGTTTACTAACTTATTAGTCGAAACAGAATAAATTTTGTCATGAAAAAAAAAAAACACTTTAAACAAAACTGTCAAACAGTTCTGTGAGATGGTCGTTCGGTTGAGCTTTAAAGAATAATTATCACAAAACAGCAGGAACGGGGCAGCATGTTCTTGATTTGGGTATATTTCCGGTTCCTGTTCTCTGCTCGTTCGTCCCGTTTTGACTTTATTTAGTCCATGTTCGGTCCAGTCCTGAATGTTATCCTAAAATCGTTACATGCAGAATATAAAGTCTGGCACAATTAATGGTGGTTGTTGTTAGTTGTTGGTGAGGTCAGGTTACAAGTGGTGATGACAGAAATGCCTGTTGGTGGTTGTAGTTGGTTCTGAACTGGTTGGTGTTGTTCACACGACATTTCAACTTTCTTTTGGTATTTTAGTAAAGTGCAAAATATTGAACTTTTAAACTAACCGACCAATCAAATTGCAACGGGTAAGTTATGTTCATTGCTAACATAAAAACATTACTAAGCATCACATTATTTCTATTTTTTTCAAACACAATGTAAGACACTGAAATTGGGGTCCGGAATATATAATACACTTAAATTATTTGATCCACATGTAACCTATAACTAGAGCCACGATTTTGTTGCGTAAAGATTTTTGCCCCACTTTGTTTCAGTGTCTCCTGTGCACATCGGCAGGTCTGCTTCATGATTACTGGCAGCATGTCTTTGTTCAGACACATCTCTCATTTGTCTGCACCAATCATAATAAGATTATAGTGACTCCGTACGTCTGTGATTTGCCAAGGCAAGTGAGAGTAAAATCATCCAATCACAGACGATGTAGCAGATCTATCTGCAGGTGTGCACATGACGCATTGGAACCAAATGTTGCAAAAATCTTTTCGCCATAAAATCGTGGCTCTACCTATAACTATTTGGTATACAACCGTCTGTTGTGCCAATACACGTTTCGCACACAAACTGTTAACACCAACTGTCAATAGAGCCAGAGACCTGAGGCACTTTGAAACAAAGGTAGCATATATGTTGAAGTTGTCCCCTGCCTTTAGAAGACCTCTCTTCGCACCAGCATGGCATAGTTGTGTCATGGTGTCAAGGTCAACATATCGTCATGCAGGCCAGGTGTCAGTGTTGCACACAGGTTCATTATTGAAGCATGATGTTGCAATATCGACCCACACTCGTCCGTTAATTATCCCTGCTCGTGCTCAGTCGAGATGTGCAGTGTTTGTTTGTCCGTTATTAGCGGCAGTTTGTAGCACAGTTGATGCTGGCTCCAGACGACGCATCTTAGATGCTAGCATCGCTCGTCGCTAATTGAGCGCTCAGGGAATACATGCATGCAGTCAGATGCTACGTCCAACTGATGCCGCAGTCACAATGGCGTCTTGCGACATTGAAAATTCTCGTTTTCGCAAACACTAGTTTGGCTGTCTAGCGAAAAAAAAAAAAAAAAAAAAAAAAAAAAAAAAAAAAAAAAAAAAAAAAAAAAAAAAAAAAAAAAAAAAAAAAAAACTTAACGAATTAATTGCCGTTACATACTAACGTCAAGTACGACAGCCACACATGTTTAAAGTTTTTTGTCTGTTTTTAATACATATATTATAACAACTTTGAAGTCCTAGTACACTTACAGGCTAAACGCCATAATCACTCTGCCGCTTCTCGCAGTGGGTACGATGACATTCTCTCAGCTCGCCGACAATGCTGGTTGATGTAAGCAGATATTCCCAGGTGTTGCGGTAACATTCAGTCACCCATGCCCGTGACAGCTAGGCACGACAGGCCCGCGTCACCAGGGGCGGGAAGACGGCGGAGAAGGAGGGGTGCTGTCCGCCGCCTCGTAGCCGGGACTGGGTAGCGAGTAGGGGAGGGGGAGGTGGCATGGCTCACCAGTCACTCAGTCCAGTCTCGAGAGAGCACTGACCCCGTAACAATACTAAATATCCTTTGGCATTCCGAAATGTGAAAATAAAGGCACAGTTACTCGTTTGCTTAAAAATGTTATAATTTGCTTATGCTAACAAACAAAACATATTCCTTAAGACAAATTCAATGTACAACCAACTCGCCAGCTTCACCAACACTAGTGCACAAAAATTAATTCCTACTCTAATAAAACCGATATTATTTTCTATTCAAAAATAGCGTCGCGTCCGCCATTTTCGTCGAGCAAACCTTGGTGCTGATTGGCGGATTTTTCTTGTTTTTCTTGTCCCGGCGGTTGTCGCTTCTGTCGCGTAATTGTAATTCCGGCATGACGCGACCACTTGCATCGTCACTGGCTAGGATTACCGGCATGTAGTCGTGTGCCGTGACGTCTCACAGTCAATTGTAGTGTTTCAATAAGGGTTGGTTCACAGTTATGAATCATAACCACAGAACATATAACATAACAGTAGAAAATGTGTACTACCGGAAACCTTGTGAAACATTAATTCACATTTGAATTTTTACTGTAATGTCTAGCCAAAAAAAATTTTCCATCGAATCTGGACCATTCGTTGCTATATGTAATACATCTGAAGGCCATTTGAACATACTTGAAGTGGAATCGCAATTGTAAATAACAGTAATTAAAGAAACGAAGCCCCAATAAACAGCACAGCGTAAAACATTATGTTTATAAATTATAATATAGAAACATAACCTAGTTTTTAACAATGAAATGTGTTATTCTCGTGTGTTTCGCAGGTAAAACCATGTGGACATTCAGTGAATCCTTTGCTCTAGTCGTGTTCCAAGTAATTTGAACACTATGTTCGGGGTTTTACGTTTTGTATTTGGTAAGCTTCCAACTGAAACAACTCGACTGTCACTTGTTGGTAGCTTGTTATGCTGTCTGGTGTCCCAGTGTCGATGCTAAGAAGAACGTTTTGTTTTTATATTACGCGTAATGACGGCATATTGGTTTTAAAACAGAAAATTATGGTACATCTAAATTGAAAATGCTAAACAAAATAATTTGAAGGAAGTTTACAAATAGTTTTACTATGTTTAATTTAATTAAAGTACAATGTGAAATGTAACTCTATTATTATTGTTTTCTTTCTTGTTTACTTTTATCGTAATAAACTAGGCACTGTAGCAATTCCAGCAAGAAGACCGTTGCCATGAAATGCATATATTTGCAGTAGAAATTAGACGTGATGACAGTAACATGAGGCACGCTAGGTTGTTAATAAATCCAGGTGGGGAAAATAAACGTACAGTGATCGATGAACGGGAATCTCCATGTACGACAGTGTCGGGCGAGGAAGACAAGGTGTGTGGTATCTTCGGCTATAGTCGTGGGAAGTAATACTGCTGTGGAAGATGGCAGAGCGAGAGAGAACCAGCAAGGACATGACACATGACTTCATATTATGTAGAATACTCGTACATTTACATACCGCACGTGTGTCTGCAGGCGGCCTCATGAATATCTCACATCTATACTTTCACTGTCCCTCCAGAGATCCGCTTGTTACAACCTGCTCTCTACACTTCTCCAGAGGTTTCTGCGGCAGAGAATTGTTTGGGACCCCTAATACCTGAATAAAATTTCTGAGAATTATTTGCCCGCTATTTTTTTTTTTTTTCAATTATTGTAAACGTAATTAATGCACATTTGGCATAAACAACATTGTAACACTGTTAATACACACGTATTTTGCACCTGGAAAATGAAATAATCTGCATTTCCCCCCCCCCCCAGAGTTTAGGAGGCAAGGGGCCGGGTCATTCTGCCCCTCCTCCCTACCTGTCTTTGCAGCGGTCCTACACTGCTCCCAAATTGTCGACCAGTGTAGAGTTTATAGTTGTGTTGTAAACTATTTGTATTGAGTTGTCAATATTGCTTTCTAGAAAAAATGGATTTTATAGTTTCGGATTTAACGAAAATTCATATAGCTGAATAATTAGTTTTAAAATAGTCATAAAAATAATAACTAGCATGCCCAGTAAGAACTATTTTAACTAAAACTGGAAAGTGGTTTTTCGAGATATGTTCTCGTTTTAGCTATAAAAAAATCCGCAAAATCAGTACCGGTATAGAAATTACTGATAATTGTTTTAGGGGAATGTGAATTTTGCGGGTGTATCGTAGGTCAGGTTGAACGCCTAAGGTATACAGGATGTTTGGTAATTAGTTACAAACGAAAGGGCTGTGTCGAGGATGATGAAACAAGCAAATAATATTAATAAACAAGGGGTCGGAAAACGACGGTTTTCCCGTTGCGGTGTATGACACGTGTAAACATGGCAATGTTGCAACACTGTTACCGCCGTCTGTACCTGCCACCATTGAGGTATGGCGAAACACCTTCTGTGCAGTAACTCGTATGTTACTTGTGCCTGGCGTTGCATCCACCTGTTGTAACATATACTCCTCTATTTCCGGTGTCGAAACTGTTCTTGGTCTACCTGCATGTCGCATGTTGGGTTTAAACAACGAGCTATATAGTAAACATAGAGGGGCGGAAACAGCAATCTCCAAGGCTCTAAGGTGAAGCCCAATTGAACGTGGTATTTTGACCCTAGATAAAATGGCGGACTCATATCCGGTCGATAGACGAGAGCGATTATGCTAATGTAAACATTATTACAGTTTATTATGTTACAATAATTTACGACGTTCTGTTTTGTTTTATTTCTTTAAAATATATTTTTATTTATTAACAGCTTCTGCGGGTGTTTAGTCGTCTCTTGTTGCTGTGTGCAAGTTTTGGATACTATGTTATTAGATAATGAAAGAGTTGCAAGTCTTTTTGTCCGGGTAGCACGTCGTTGCTGTCCTCTCGGGGCGGACCGATACTTATGTCGATTTGTCGGTATGGCTCTTAAGCAATACAGTCGCGCGCACGGAGCCCCGGCAACTAATTGGAATATTAAATGTCGCGCAATTACTGTCTCTCTCCACTTACTAACCAGAGGTGTCTCGGCCCGACGTACTTTATGACTCGGCGAACTTTTAATGGCGTCCCGACGCCCAAAACCACGACGATGATGGCACCTCGGCCTACAATACTGAGCGTCTTGACGCTTAGCTTCGACGCCTGACGGTGGCACTCTGCCCTACCGTCGCCGCGATTCGC
>PNEQ01079137.1:0-14918 GCA_003012365.1 Medauroidea extradentata
GTAGGTTATTGGAAAATAAAGAAGCTCTTGCATGTCATTTGGCCACTCAAAATATTGACAATTTAACAGTAAGTGAATGGCAACTTGTTCAGGGGTACACTGACATTTTGAAACCATTGTACGATGCGACAACTCAACTGTGTGCTGAACAGTCTCCTTCAGTTTCAATGGTCATACCTGTTTTGTTTTCTGTGACACAATATCTTGCTGATTATTTAAGTAAAAATAAGGGAAAAGTGGGGAGTGGCTTGGTCTTCGCTAAAGCACTACTTCTGTCCTTGAAGACAAGATTCCCTTTGTATGAAAGAAATGAACCATATTACACTGCCATGTTAGTTGATCCACGTTTCAAGCACGTTGTTGTGCCTAAAACCGATAAATTGATGGCAGTTGAGCATTTGAAGAGAAAAGTAGAACAAATTTCATCTTCACAAAATATGCCAGGTGAGTTTGACATGTGTTTTTATATGTATATAAAAGTCAAAGTTGTTAATAATCTGCAGGAACCAAATTATAAATGTTGTATAAAACTATTTATAGGACCTAACCAAATTAAATAACTGTCTGGAATAATGTTGATACTTGGTAGTGCTTTATTAAAAAATTTACAATGCAATTTTTAGCTTCCAACTTCAGCATCTTCATTTTCAACAAAAAATATAGGCTTAACTTGAGATACTACATGATTTTTGTAACAAAATATTTTTTTTGTATAGGCCTAATGCTGTTGCTTGAATTGTAATACTGGTTTTAACTTACTGTTATAATGTATAATTATTCAGGTTTAAAAAATTTACTATTTAAAACAAATATATTTTCTCTGCTTCAGTAAAACCTGTACATCAAGAAGTAAAGTCATCTCTTTGGAATGTTTTTGACCAAATGGCACAAGAGTGTGAAGTCGATGGAAACGTGGAAGTGTCAGACTATCTTTCCTTGCCTCCTATTTCAAGAACAGATGACCCCTTACAATGGTGGAGAGAGAAGGGCAGCATGCTTTATCCCAACGTTTGCAAAATTGCAATGCAGTATCTTGGGATTCCTGCGACTGAGGCAGCTAGTGAACGAGTGTTCTCAGGAGCAGGGAACATTGTGAACTACAGGAGACAACTTCTTGCAACCGAGCATGTAGAAGAACTTGTTTTTCTTCACGAAAATCAAAAAAGAATGTAAAAAAGGTTGTGTTTAAAGTTTTTTAAGCATTTATCACAATTTGTTTCCCGTTTGAATTTGAACTGAACAGTACACTCAATTAAAAAGCTTTTACGGATATGGACTGATTTATTAATACTTACCATAATATCATTCACAGGTCTATATTACTACTTAATACTTACCACTGCATGTAACATAGACGTCTGCTTAGGTGAATGCTTATAATTTAATATAGACCTATGTAATAATTTGTGTTCTTAATTATGCAAAGGTTATTTTTATTCATACTTAAAATTTAAATCATAAAAAATATTTTATACTAGGTATCTATGAATATTTTTAATAATTTTCACATTAAATCAATTTTTTTAAAATAATTTCTCATTCTCGTCTCGTTTCTCGCGAGAAAATGTTTTTATTTCTTGAAAATTTCTCGGAAGCCAAAATCCCATTCTCGCACAACCCTAATTCCGACCTTCTTCAACCTAGTGCTGACTGCAAACTGGTAAGTGCACCATAGGCAGCCCTCCCATCCAACCCGCACCAAAAATATATTCACTACATGCAACCTTTAGTTGACTGCGAACTGGTAAGTGCGCCGTAGGCGGCTTCCCCCCCCCCTCGCTTACCACTCCTGATGCCTCAAGGAGAGTTCGGGGAATAAGAGGAACCAGGTAATCGCGTACGGGGTAAAAGGGAACACACCCTTAAATTTACTATTGCACCGCATGGTGCACCTCAGTACCGGGAGTCTCTGTCGGAAACCACCCCACAGAAATTGTAAATGCGCGAGGCTCCACCTTGGAATAATTGTTAGCCACAAGGCTAGGGTGTGCCTAAAGTGATAAATTTATGTGAATTAGTGTAAACCTACCATTTTGAACGTGTGTACATTTATTGTAAATACAATAACGTAATCCAAGAACTTGCGTGTCATTTAAAGAGGTACTTATGTCCTACAATTCAGGGCTTATTAACATTGATCCCGAGGAGGCGCGTTCTATTGACGAGCAAAAGTTGCAAGCAGCCACACAAAGACACCAGGTCTGCCCTCCTGCGGCTAGTAACTTACCCTCGGATCTCATTCCGGCACCGCAGAAGGTGCCCGGACGCCAGCTGTCTCTTCCGGCCTTCAGCAGCCAGTTCCGAAAAAGGAAACCCAATCCCGACCAAATCAGTCGCCACTTACTCCGCGAGGCACGTCGCTGGGTACGGCTGCTACTTAGTCCGATCAAAACACAGCTACACCCAGCTCCTGCACCTCACACACGGGTACTCCAGCACCATCAGGAGGCCCAACAGGAGCCAAAACCAAAGTCGATATCCAAGAGGAAGGCATAGCTGCTTAGACAGCTATTCTAGGTAAGTGGGAGATGATTCCTACCCCCTTCATAAGATAGGAGAGTAGTCCCGCACCATCACCCTGCTTACGATTGTCAGAGTGTATCTTCACTCCGGGGCCCCATTTCTCCGGATACACAGACACATAAGACCTCGCTTGAGCCCACGTCTTAGATGCTCAACTAGCCCGGGTATTCGACTTCGACAGGGGACCTCAGGGAGGGGACGCAGGCGAGTGACATGCACACCTTGTGTACAGTAGAGCCCCAATTTGACAAACTCAGGAATAACGAAAATAGCGATTTAACGAAAGGATTTTTAGGAACATTGAAAAATTAACAAAAAATTTATTGAATAACTAAGTGACTTTGATAAAATCTAAGATTACTTGTAATTTAAGTTCTTTAAAAATACTAGCATCGACCGCCATAAATACTTATTTCTCAGTAAAAAAGCTTAAACCATCGAAAAAAAATATCTTTAAAAATCGTTGAAAACTTTGGTCGCTGGAGTGATTTTGAGATACGGACACGCGGGTGCGGTGGAGCAAATGCCGCTGTGTTGCGTAACAAGCGCGCGCCCGTAGATCCTCATCCTGGTGGTTGACGAGTGAACGAGTATCTAGGTACCCAGTCTGCACAGTGCGGCGGTGGACAGCACAAGAACTAATTCACAGATAGTGCTTCGCGTCTATTTTAGAATGTGCTGCAGTACCGTGTATTGTATTGATTGATTAAATTACAGATAGACTGCAGTGGTGTGCAGCGTGATTATTTACACTCGCGTCCCGTGATAAAACAAGTGAGAGTATTTTAAAAAATACGTATTATTTATGCAAACTGTTTACAACTAATTTACTACCATAAACGTAAATAATTTGTTTCTCCAACGCTAAAAAACCGCTCGAGTGGCAAGTATTTTTACCGAGCAGACCAACGAGTGTTTCACGAGCGCAGCTGCATACAAGCTCCCTACAATGGCCACTGCCGAGTGTATTTAATTATTATTTTACAGTTGTCTCGCAAACTTTTAACTCAGTTTTCATTAAATAATTTTTTTACTATTTTCTTGAGAGTTTCCTTAATTTTGTTGATGGAGCAGACGGGAGAGAGACTGAAATATTGACGACTCGGCGGTGTTAATCATCACTTCTCATATGTTGATGGCGTGCAAGGGCGGCCTAACTCACCTATCTCACGCTGGAAGTTTCTAAAGTTTTATCACCAATTTTTTTTTCTTTTCACGGCCGTGTCGTACCTGTTGACGGTAAATGTGTTCTGTTATTGTTTTGAGCAAGATACTTATATAAAATTACCTTATATTCGGATAGAACATGCCCGAGGATTTAACTTTTTTTTGTGTTTGGGGGGGGGGGGGGGAGGTGAAGTCTGATTTAACGAAACATCGATTTAGAGTAAACATTTTCGGGTTCCATTGCATTTCCTTAAATCGGGGTTCTACTGTATATCATTCAACTATGGAACTGCAGACGTCTTGTTTATTTACCGGTTTTATTGTATGTACAGTGAAATCTCATTACAAAGTACTTGAAGGGAACTTAAAAATTCATGCTTAATATTGAAAATGCTTTAAACTGAACAGTTACTAAATGAAAAACTCTTTCTAGGGGTTTGTAACTATGTACTTTATAATGAAAAGTACTTTATACTGATGTACTTTATACTGAGATTTCACTGTATCCAGGTTTTAACATACTTTCAGGCAAATAAAAAAGTAGTGGCCTGCAGAATATAATTATTTGTGAGATTTTTTTTGAACTGATCGTCTGTGTTTATTCCCCCCCTCCACCCCTCCCCACACTCCCGTTTGGTTAACACGGTCCAGCATTTGACAAATTTTCTGCAATGCTACCGTGAATTTTGACAGTTACAGTACGCATTTTAATGGGGTGGAAAGTTCTTTACTCAGCAACAAATGTTACCACGAACTCGTCACACTTCATCAATTGTTTTATCGATAATGCCTATTTTTTTATTATATTGCTATTATACAACCATCTAAACACGCTGCACTAAAATGGAAATGACTTTAAAACACATATTTTCATAATGTAACATTTTCAAACACGTTTCGCAAAATTTAGGTTAGTTATCGTTTGCCTAAACAAAGACAAACGAACGCACGTAAAGAGATCAATGTTGCCAACGCAGGCACAGCGATCGATAGCGTTCCATACAATCGATAGTGCTAGCGGCAGAAATTCTCTTGCCGCCATCTTGAATTTATTGCGCCGTGAGCGCTAGCATTACATGCGATCACGGTCAATCTGCTACGGGTTTGCACGTGATCACCAATGGCGGACTGTATTTATTCGTGTTACACGCTTGCTTTGGCTATCCTGAGTGTACCTGCTCGCTGTCTGGAACGCTACATCTCACGTCAGTTATCTATGATGACGGTACACAATAGTAAACAAATGCAGTATTTTTCTTGCAGTTGCAGTTTCCTTCCAGTTTGTTTACTAGAGAAAATCGCGTACATTACTTTTATAAAAATTACGTTTTTTTTTTACAAAAGTTGACCGTATTACGCAGGAAATCAGGCATGTGGCAAAACGTAATATGTGGGAAAATTAACCATGGCTCTTATGACACAAGTGATGGGACCAAACGAACCAAACGACTCAGCTGGGAAAACGTATCTCGTGGGAACGTCTTAAGCAAGTTTTACTGTATTTATACTTTGTTTCAAAAACTTGTTTTCCTGCAGAGTAGTGCTAAAAATAAGGGTGTAGGGCGTACACTACGTGCACACAGAACTCGCCAAGGGTGCAGTATTTTTTCCTTCAAAAACAGTGTGACATTTCTGGGGTGTACTAAAAAAAGCTTATTTATCCAGTTATGTGGGTCGTCTGTTGAAAAAGACTGGTGCTGCTAATATGTTGGGAGTTATTAAATTCTTTTTACGCCTTCCAAAATAAGAGTGCAGGCATTATGTGATGGTGACCATTAGGCATTTAAACCTTAAAAATATTTCAACAAAAAACAGTCTTTGCACGTAGGTTTTTAGTTTTAAGAACCAATATACCCGTGAACTGACAGGTGTTGTAAAATGTAGGCTTTACTGTAGTCTCATAGAAAAAATCTGCCTGCACTAGAAAAAGAATGCAATTTATCAACATTAAATTACATAATAGCTAAAATATTGCTATGTGAAATAATTCAGGTACCTTATTAAAAAAAATTTGACCAACATTATTTTATTACCTATAAAAAAATACCGTATTTTACAGAATAATCGTAGCATATATTTTTGCCAAATTTAAAGCAAAAAAATTATAGGTGCGACCATTACTCAAGGAAAATTCCAGTGGTAAAATATAATCTTTTAAGTAACATTTTTCGTCACTGACACAATTTATAAATAAGTAAGTAATTTTGGCAGAAATATTGACATATCAACCCTGAAACACTAAATTTATACAACTTACTAGTGGAGGTTATGTTGTTTTTGTTTGGCAACCAATTTTTGAACATAATTAAGTACACTAGACCCCCGATTTTACGAACCCTGGATTTAACGAAGGTAGCGATTCTACGAATACAACCTCAGGAACCCTCAAAAAAATAACAAAATTATATGACAAAAAAATTGTAAGGAATTACGTTGACAATGAATAAAACATAATGTATCTAATTCACAGCATTAAAATATGAATTGTAGCGTTGCAGTTATTACTTGGTAACTCACAATATTAAAAATAAAACAAAAATAGCGAAAATCCGTTAAATGCGGCAGTGACCGTTTGAAAACCACGCGGCAGCGCCGCCGCCTGTGCCAAGCCGGCCGGCCTGTCTCCAACTACGACGTATTAGGATCTATATTGAGGTCATACTATAGACGCAAAGTTCCAGCGCATGCGCATATGTACATTTAACTATAGTACAGCCTCCTTCTAGGCTGTTTCACGACATCTTATATCTCTCTCGTCTCGCGCCGAATGAGTTTACTTTTTTACACGAACCCTATAAATAATAGCGTGATATTTTTCTTAATTGCGTTAACACCATACGTACTTAAAACAATTAACTTGGTCCATAATTTGCTTAAAACAATGCGTTACTGCGTGTCGCCGTGCGTTTCACAAGTGAGCACGATAATAGCGCTACCTATTCTCCAAGTATAGAAACATTTGTCTCCGGGTATGTCGAACTTGGAAAATAAATAGACGTTCGTGTATTACGTAATCCCGGAACTCCTAATTTATTTTTACCGCATATACTGACTTTGAAAGTGATTATTTTCAATCACTTATACATGTAATTCTCGACGATTTTAGGTAAGAACGTCACAAAATGGCGTTTTTGGAACAACGTCGGTATATGCTACGGTGCTGCTATCTTATCTACCATCTTGTGAACGTACAGTTGCGCTATCTGTCCGCTTTGCACGCTACTAGTATCTACGTTCTCGTACAATTCATCAACAACGCTGAGAGAATGTTTTTACGTTAAGTTATATAAAACTGCGCAATGAATAAATACATCCGCTTATTCCTTCTTTCTTTGGTGAATAATTTACAAGGGCATTTTACTAGTAAGGAATGCCTACTTTTTTTTCCCATTAAACGCTACGCAAATCGGGTTATTCGCTCGTGAGAAGGCACTCGACAGCTCGGTTTTCTCTTTTTTTTAAGGACAAAGGTCGATCATATCTATTGTTTAGCGGTGTTTTTTTGATCGTAAGACGTCAGCCTATTGATATAAATTTATATTTCAACTATCACTTGCGTTATTTTTCCGTTAAATGCTACGGAAGTCGGTCTATTCGCTCGAGAGAAGACACTCGGAATCTCGATTTTCTCATTTTTTTAGGAAAAGGATTGGTCATACCTATTGTTTAGCGGTGTTCTTTTGATTGTAAGACGTCTGACTATTGATATAAATTTATATTTAAACTATCACTTGCGTTATTTTTCCGTTAAATGCTACGGGAGTCGGTCTATTCGCTCGAGAGAAGACACTCGGAATCTCGATTTTCTCATTTTTTTAGGTAAAGTATTGGTCATATCTATTGTTTAGCTGTGTTTTTTTGATCGTAAGACGTCAGACTATTGATATAAATTTATATTTAAACTATCACTTGCGTTATTTTTCCATTAAATACTACGGAATTCGGTCTATTCGCTCGAGAGAAGACACTCGGAATCTCGATTTTCTAATTTTTTGGGGACAAGGGTCGGTCATATCTACCGCTCATCAGTGTGACGTCTGGCTACTGATATCAATTGCTTTATTACGTTAATTAATTTCCCGCAAAACGCTACGGGAGTTGAGGCCTAGAAACACTTTGCAGAAAAAATGCAATTTTAAAATTTACTGTTGTGGCGAGGGGGGGGGGGGGAGCGCAAAATATAAGCCGCTATCGAATTTACGAAGGTAGCGATTTTACGAATGTGATGAGAGGAACCGTGAGTATTCGTAAAATCGGGGGTCTAGTGTATGTACATTTGGTGGGAATACAATCCATTGGCAGCGGTATTCACCGGTACTTACCTAGTAAAAATTTACCGTTAAATAGGTACCTTTGGTTATTAGAAAACAGAATAAGTTTTGCAAGATCAGCTTCACTTGAAGTTATTGTTTTAGTCTTCTGTGAGTGGTACAGTAAAATAATCTAATTTTTTTTGCCTTGGTGACTGGCATTTTAAAATATTTGGACGTGGAAAGTGATTTACAATAATGATGGAACAGTTTTGTTGCTTTTTATTTTGCGACTTCATAGATATGCAACGTTCAACTGGGAAAGTCCACACGGTAGACAAACACACAAGATGGCGAACAGTTAAAAGTATGTTCCTCTTTCATTCCGTGGAATATTTTGGTACTATCTATAATAGATTCTTGCGGCAAACATTTTGTTCTAATAGTGTTGTGTACTTTGTAATTGACCGTAGTTAACATCTATGGCGCAGAAACGTACACAAAACATTTTGGTGGGACGATTGTGCGATGAAATATGGTAATGTACAGAATTTATTAATTATTCAACTAGTGTACAATTGTTTGGGTTTGGCAATTCTCCTAATACTTGTTAGTATTCTTACCTATTTCTAACTGTAATTTTTGTAATCCTCTGAGCTATTAAAATAGTATATGACAGTCTGCATGCATATAGTACATGTTCATTAAAATTTTGTACGCCTAATTGTAATGCATATACTGTATGTATTTTGACATTGTAATTTATTGTGTCTCGTGCTAATAAGCCCTATACTTGGCTAGCACCTTGCTCATTGAAACAGAGCCTTTTGCACTGTGAAAAATAAAATGAACATCTTAATCCGAAAATAGGCAGCACACTATCCTCAGTTTCTCTAGTTCTGAAACAGGCTTGCTGCCTTTTTCACATCTGCAGATAATTTAGACTACCATACGTGCCCGAATATGAGACAACCTCAAAAATTGGACGACCACTCCTTTTACAAATAGCAGAAAAAAAAACTAGACACAAATATAAGACTACCCTTACCTCCTTTTGTTGTAAAATCTGTTTATCTCCAGTACTTGTGCATAATTTTATTAAATGTTGACAAAAAATTATATGAACAGAAAAATAATGATCGTTCTCGCTTCCATCTAATGCATTGATATGCAACATTTCTTAAAACCCCATTATTTTGTAAACTTTAGAAATCGGCTTTTCAAGTTCATCGTGACTTTCGCAGTGCTTCGAAATACTCAACGAATTCTGTTGCAGTGTTTTGTCATTTTGGAAGGTCTTTCCGCCAACGGCGAAATTTAAGTTCAATCACGCCATACTGTCTCGCGGCAGCACAAATATCTATTGTTACAGCGTATTTTGCTACCGTAACTTTAAAACTTGCATCGTAACTGCATCTCTCCTTTATTTCTTTGTTGTGTTATTGTACCTCGCTTTTCAACTTTATCACGGTCCAATTTAACACACAGTTATATAAAACAATTTGTAAGACTATACATGTATACGTACCAAAATCAAAGACGATACAGAGTACCAAATTACTAAACAAAGAGGAACTCTGCCAAAGATGAAACTAGCGATGAACATTTTCATAATAACATGCTACAAAATGGTAGCGACAGTGCTGCGTGCGTGGTGCTCACCAGAACTAGTGACCGGATTGATACAACACAGCTGTAGATGTTGCTTGTATGTAGTTTCACATCCATGATGTCAACGGAACAATAGAAATAAAGACTGCATGTTTGTTTACATTCTATTATGGCAATGAAACGTGAAAAACTTTTATCTGCTAGCTTATTTGGTTACGTGAACGTGGTACATAAAACACTTTTTTTAATACCGTGAAATACCAATCGTTTTACTATACATATTTTCCCAAGTATACAAATGTTGGAAATGAAACCTCAAAATTATTGGCTACAATTGTAAAAGGACCCCCATATTTATAAATTTGTTATTTTGGAAAAAGTATAGACTTATATTCAGGCCAGTACGGTAACTATGTTTCACTTTTTTTGGTTGCCAAAGAAATGGAAATGCCATTTTTAGCCTAATGTAATTTGATGTATTATAGTACTGTACAAAATAAAAAGTTTTGCACTGCAATTTATATCTCGTGTCTTAATCGGTTAAAAGTTTGCTTACAACTCAGCCGTTAGCATGTCATCTAAGCTTGTTAAGAAGTGGCAGGTAAAGTGAACAAGTGCTGGTATTTTGCAAGCTGTGGCTGTCAAGTTATTGATTTTGGTCATGCCTACAGTAACTCATAAGCATTATCTGTATGCTGTTTACGTTCTTTCATGTCTTGTTTTCAGTATAATAGAACCCCAATTTAACGAAATGCCACGGGACCCGAAAATGTGTACTCTAAATCGATGTTTCGGTTCAATCAGACTTTATGCATTTTTAACATCAAGCGGCAACTTTCAATTTCAGAAGCAGGATTTGTTATGAAGCGAGCAAAAGAACAAAAAGAAGCTTTTGTTTTGGATACAGTAGAAGCATTCACTGATGCGGGTATAGCTGTTGAAATGGTGGCTTTTTCCTAACTAAGAACATGGAAAACATTGACCTTTTCTATCATTTTTATGTATCTTTTATTGAAATGTGTTAAAGTGTGTCTAGTATGTTATGTTTTGTGGGCTACATTTATAAAGCTCTTAGTTAACAAAAACAAATTTTGGTAAGTAAATTTCTAATTACAATAAAATTTTTATGACGATAAAGACGAAACTCATGTTTTTGAATAACGAAATTTGTATTATAATAAAACCATATAATCTTGGCTCTATGTATAAGTATTTTCAAGGAATCACTTTCACAGTCAGTACGATCCGTAAAAATAAATAAGAGTTCCGGGACTATGCAATCCAAGAATGTCGAACTTATTTCCAAAGAAGGGCATACCCATGGCGGAGATAAATCTTTCTACACATGGCTGTTAGGTAGTGCGATCGTGGTCCCATGTGAAGTGATATACAGCAGTTATGACACACAGTAATGCACTATTCAACCCAATTCTGCAAAAAGTTAATTGTTTTAAGTATGTATGATATTAAACCTAACAGGGAAAAAATAATTTCACACTATTATTGATGGGGTTGTAGAACCCAGATTTAACGAAATGCCACGGGATCCAAAAATGTTTACTCTAAATCAATACTTCGTTAAATCCGACTTAATATATTTTTAACACCACCACCCACCCCATAAAAAGTTAAATCCTTGGGCGTGTTTCACCGGAATCCAAGGTAATTTTATAAAGTATATACTGCTGGCTCAAAACAATATCAAAACGTACTTACGATCAACAGCCGCGGGGGAAAAAAAATCTACCAATAAAAAAAAAAAACAGTGGAACGCTTGGTGAGTCAGGCCATCCTTGCACGCGCCGTCAACACGGGAGAAGTGATGACTAACACTGCCTATCCGTCAACATTTCCGTTTCTCTCCCGCCAGCTCCACAAACCAAATTCTGGTAATTCCCATGAAAAATTGCAAAAATTATAATAATATTTTCAATGAAACAACTGTAAAAAAAATAATTAAATACAGTAGAACCTCGTTGCATCGTTCCAGTATCTTTCGTTTTCCCGCATTTATCAATCTTTTTCACGGTCCCGACAAATTGCCTATATAAACAATGTTAAATAAACCCACATGGATCGTTCATATATGCATAAATTTCCCGCATCGACCGTTCAGACATTTTCACCAACAAAAAAAAAGTTAACTTACATTTTACGTTTTCATATCACGCTCGTATACACTTCTCGAAACAAACAGGCGTAAAGAACTTAACATAACCGCACGAGGCACACATTTACCGTTGTCAAAAATATGGACGAACGTAATATGTTCGACTTGTTTTGACTATAAATTTCACCGTTATTGTTTCAAATATGTTGGGCAGTCCATCTTATTGTAAGAAACGTTTTACATACTGCAGGTTGTGTGTATAAACACAAACATTGCCGTATTTTCAGTAAACGAACAACAAACATGTTGCCACCAACAGAAAAAAGTAATTTTTTATAGAGGAAATATTTTTTTTATGTTGATATCCAAATTATTTTCAATAGATTTCGAACACGTATATTGTACAAATTCATTTTGTTCTATTGTAAATATGCGCTTTTACTTTTACATTTCCGTAAAGTTTAGTGAATAAATTGCAGCAACGTCAAGAATTTTGGGAATTTTCTTCCGCCATTTTGTGCACTTCCGAGTACAGCCGAAGGCAGCCGAGCGCAAGCGCATGAGTCGGAGAGGTTACGTTTCGCCTTGTAAATACGTATCTCATTCTTGTTACGTTTTTTGTTTAGATAGAAACAGTTTTTTTGAATTTTGTTAACAAGTGGAGTACACTATTTTTATTTTAAGGCCTGTGAAATGTACAGTGGATTCTCTATGTACCGAAAACGCTTCCACCGAAAAACTGTATCTACGGAAATTTTTCAATGGTCCCGAAAATATTTCCATATAAACAATGTTAAAATATGCTGCATCTACCGTTCATCGAATATTGCATCGATCGAAAAATCTTTCGGCCCCGCCACGTAAGAATTCACATGAAATTTAACGGAACTATCGTTTTAATTAACACGCAAAATGGCCTAAATTCTCCAGACAAAAACGGTGAACAATAAGTCATAACTTAGTCAATGTTTACATTATTCAGCACGGAAAACGTTCCACGGTAAAATAAAACTACGTGTAGACAAGTAATATGTAGGTACCTTTGCAAATAATTATCCTTTCAAGTGTTCTTCAATCTGAAATGACGAAGCAACGAAGTGTTCTAACCTACACACACAAAAATATTAACGTCCTCATGCGAAGACAAAAAGACACGTAATATCCATTAATGATTCAACCAAAATAATTTAATATTGCACACCACACTTTCTTCTAAGATGTCTAATTTTTATCGCTGTTTTATTTTTTTGCAGAATAACCCACAGTCGTTTTTGTCACGGCCACACTAAACAGATCTTAACGATAGGCCTATTTAAAACGCATCACTTGAAAAATCACGTAATTTTCATTGAAAACAATTAACTACAGGAAAAATTATTTGTCAGGTCAAAATTTATTATGTATTCTAAAGACGATTAACTAGGACGAACTTTATTTCAGCTTTGTTTCCATCAGCACTCTGCCATTTCTATTTACGTATTTAGATTGTCGTGCATGGCTACCAACCTACCCACACTTAGTTTCCTCTTACACTACGTAAATTTACTTTCGGTAAATGTAAACGTTTTCATCTTAATCTTACAAAGACGCACATTAAAATTTGAGATACGTTTTTCTTAGCTTAGAAAGTACGTAATTTTTATTTTCTTTGTTGTAATCAAATTTAAAGTTAAATAAATTAACTTTTAAATTACGTTCATCGGATTTTCTACTTCCTAGTTCCGATTTCCGTTTAGTTTCCTTTTGTCTATGGTTGCTTTCACACGTGGTAGTTGGCAGTAAAAGTCGAATTTAGATTATTTTTGTACGTATTTGTTTTACCTGCAAACTGTGTCCTGAATTTCTTAAAAGTGACGATGGCTCGGCCTGTTAAACAAGTTAGAACTTTAGATGAAAGGTTGCGGATCATTGAAGAAATTGAAAAAAACCCGGGTGAAAAACGTGTGGATGCTGCAGCGCGACTCGGGCTTCCGATCTCCACACTAAGCACAATTTTGGCTAAGAAAACTGAAATCCGGGAACAGGCTAGCAAATATGGTGTTTCAAGCAAGAAGCGCAAGTCTGGTCGGGAGTCATCTTTTAAGGAGTTAGAAGACGTCCTCTTCGCGTGGTACCAGCAGGCCAGAGCTTCGGATATACCCGTGGATGGGCCAATTTTAAAGGAGAAAGGGCAGCAAATTGCACTGCGGCTTGGAGTAGAAAAATTCACTGCTTCTAATGGGTGGCTCACAAGATTTAAAGAGCGACATGGCTTAACTTATAAGAAGTTATGTGGGGAGAGTGCAGCAGTCAGTGATGAAACCACAGACTATTGGTTTCATAACCTTCCAAAAATTCTGGATGGTTATGAGCCAAAAGATATCAATAATGCCGATGAGACCGGGCTATTTTATAACTGCTTGCCAGACAAGACCCTGGCAATTAAAGGGGAAACATGCCACGGGGGAAAAATGTCAAAGGAGCGACTAACAGTGTTGTTGTGTACCAACAGTAATGGCACAGACAAGCTGAAGCCTTTGGTGGTTGGCAAGTCTCAAAACCCTCGTTGTTTCAAAAACATGAAGTGTCTTCCTGTCACATACCATGCCAACAAAAAAGCATGGATGACTGCTGATATTTTTACATCTTTCTTACGCAGTTTGGATTGCAGCATGGGCATGCACTGCAGGAAAATATTGTTGTTTGTCGACAATTGTGCTGCACATCCGAAAGATGTAACATTCCTGCGAAATGTGAAGGTGGTGTTTTATCCCCCTAATTGCACTAGTACATGTCAACCTCTCGACATGGGAGTCATAAAGTGCCTCAAGCATGAATATAGAAGGATGCTTGTCCGCAAAGTTGTGGGGCTGCTGGACACCAGGAATGATGATGGCAAAGTTGTGCTCAAGCTCAACATCTTACAAGCCATTCATTACATCACTGCTGCATGGAGTAAGATTACCCCCACAACTATTTCTAACTGCTTCGCCAAATGTGGAGTTCATGACATGGCATCTGCTGCAGTTGTTGAAGAGGTGAACGATGCTGAGTTCCAAGAAGACTTCGAGAAGCTGGATGCAAAGGGTGTTGGCTTCAAGGCTTATGTAAATTGTGATGCTCAAGTGGCCACTTGTGGCATTGAAAGTATTGACACACTCTGTGAGGGAAGATCAGCAGCTGGGGACAGCAGCGACGAAGCAGAAGAGGAGACAGTAGTGAAAATCCCAACTTTCTCTGAAGCACATGAAGCATTGAGTACTTTACAGAACTTTTGT
>PNEQ01079138.1:0-14917 GCA_003012365.1 Medauroidea extradentata
TTTCTGTCATGATATTAACTCATCTCATTAATCATTATTGTTGCTTTTTTTTATTTTCTTAACTTCAAATTTACTTGCAAGGACTAAAATTGTTGCTTTTTTGTTCAAGGTATTTTTATGCAAGAATAGTGCTGTGCAACACATCCGAATAGAAAAATGTCTAGTTTTTAAAATATATTTTTATTTAAAAATTTTATTATTTTTTTTTATTTTAATTAAAACCTGCAGTGACTGTTTTTAAATCAGAAGTAAATCCACAGTTTTTATATTTCTTAAAAAATACTTTATTTTTTGGAATTTGTTATAAGAATGCTATATTTGATACGACTTTGATTCACTGTAAATTAATTTTGTTATCGTTGTTTTTTTTACTTATAATGTTACAAAAGGGATATAGGTCATATTATTAACATTTCTGAAGTCAGTTATCGGTATTACTGAAGTAAAAAAAATATTATTAACACTTTTGTAAATTTTAATTTTTTGAAAAAAAAATTACGCACTCAGGTAAAATTACTTATATGACAATGCCGCACCGAAAGAGTTAATGACAATGTTTCTGGTGGTCATCTTGTGCGTTTAAGTGCACATTGGTAAAAATTTACTGACTTGTAGTGAAACCAGGTTCAGTTGGATGGAAGACTTGATCAATTGAAGGAAAATATTAAATACCCTAAGTTATTACAAATTTTTTTTATATACTCTTCGCTAACAATCCAACCAACACTTATGTGTGTATAATTCACAATTTGATGGCTTAGTATTTGTAACTTATATTTACGGTCACACTTCCGAACATCTAAAATCCCTTCTCCTAGTATACAGCTAATAAATGTCTAGCAGTTTCACACAAAACAGTCCTCAGTTAACATGTCCTTGTTCTCTTGAGATGTCTCATTCCAGAAATCTCACTATTTACAATAATAATCTAATCTGTTCATCTGTCTCACATCCAAAAATGCTCCATCCATTCATGCTTCAACTGTTAACTCACTGTCATACGCATTTGCCACACTGTCACCTCTCAATGTGCTGATCCCTTGCCGCTACTTGTCGCTGTCTCTGCTGCCGAGTTCACTACTAACATGCACAGGTTAAATGCCACAATGACTGTCCCTGCTGGGCCACCACAAGCTGTGTTTATAATCTGCGACGACGCTAATATCGGCCCCACAGCTCGGGGACGAAGGTGACCACGAAACTTTCAGGTGTTAGGTCAACCTTGATGATGGCCTAGGTGCGTGCTCTTCAAGGCTGGCCTGGTGGTAACGGCCCGTGATCTCAGCGGGAAGGGGGCAGACCTGCATGACGTCCGAGAGTGGTATTAGCAAGAGGTAGGAGGGGCAGATGGTATGGCTCGTTGCGCCGTGCGCTCGAGCGCTGTCTCGTTACAATGTGTAGTAAGATTCCAAGTATATTGATTAACTTCTGAGAAAGTAGAACATATATGAATGCTTATTTGAAAATTAGCTAGAACTACAGAAGTGGAGGTATTTAGCTCAGAGCTTGAACAGCGAGGCCTTGACATCTGGTGAGAGAGATACAAAGGAAGAAGTGGAAATCTGACGGATTGCAGGGGTGGGGAAAATCAGAGTACCACGAGAAAGCCCAACCGACCAACGTCGTCTCACATGTCCGCTGCGGGAATCGAACCCTGACCGCCGTGGTGGAGGATGTGGTCTGACCACTACACTACTGTGGTCCCAAGAATCAAAACAACTGCTGCTAAGTTGCTGTGGCCAGTTTTTAGTGATTTATGCGTATAGCATAGAAGCTCTACCCTCATAAGTAAATATGCCCTAACTCTAAAACACCTAACTTTACAGGAAACAAGAAATAATATCATAGTGTTGATGCTTTAAAAATATTTTACTGTCTAAAAGTAATAGTTTACTTGTGCAAAATAAATGTATTTTTACACGGAATCAGAGTAGCAAAACAATAAATAAATCAGAAAATGTGTAGTCAGGACCTTTTAACTTATGAGGGCAGGGCTAGAGGGAAACGTATGTTGTGTCATCCTGTTCCGCGGCCGAGCTGTCACCTTAAGGGGTATTGATCCCTACCACCTTGGATGTATCTGTTTCTTCTCGATAACTTCTTTTCCAGTCGATGTATCAACATTTTTGTCACGAAAAGGCATAGATACAAACTTAATCGATTTTCTGTAATCTCTGGAACCATACAGTCATTTGTGGTAACTTTGTATCATTTTGGGGTAACATTGTACCAGGAAATTTATTTCATATAATAGAATTGTGGTATTCAATCACTATGCAAACTTCAAGATTAACAAATTTTTATTCAACTAGAACACAGCTGTATTTTTAAATTCTGAAATATTTAATTAGAATTTAAACTATGCTGGTGGTTCAAAGTTGCCCTGATCGGTTCAAAGTTACCCCAAATGACTGTAATGTATTCATTATTTTGCAACGGGAAACAGCTGAAAAGGAAAAAAAAAATGCTTTATTTATGGGAGCGACTACAGAGGCCGCAAAATTAACAGAAACAATGCCATATGGATCCCAAAAAGTGAATGAAACAATAAACTATGGCTTGTCAGCGTGAAAAAAGTAAAACATTGTGTAAATTTCCTGATTTATAAGAAAACCCGTAAAACCGATCTGACAGGGATCAGTGCCCCTTAAAGTCAACTGGAATAAAAAATCAACAAAATGCACGCTACACATTTAGTGATGCACTTACTAAGGCAGTATTTATTTTTTGAAGCGGTACCGGTGTCTTTAATATTGCGTTCATTTTTTATTGCCTGCGATGCGCTGATATAGGTCGTTCGGGATAAAGTGAGCACTAAAAATTTAAACTTTGAAAAATATCACTAGCCATTACTGTTCATACGTCAGCATTAACTATAGTTACCTTACTGCTTGTATGGTTGGCAGCGAAATTACGCAGTATAGTTCCGTGTGTTTTCATATTTAAATACAACAATACAAAAACAAAACCAACCAAAATCGACATAATTATGTTTTATATAATTAATAAACTTTTTTATTAACGTTTAGCGATTCATACTGACTGTGCAGTATATCTTACACGCACAAAAATTAAGTGGCGTGTTCAGAGAGATTAGACATGTCCCGGCGTTAACCGTTACGCGCGGAAAGATACGAATTGGTTGAAAATAGAACTTCAACAGGGCTTTCTTGAGTGCTCACTTTATCCCGAACCGCTTATACAACAAATATCATACTTAACTGAAGTTGTGAATAAACTGTCCCAGCTCTTCTGTATATCTGTCCCTTCCTCGCACATCATGTAACTCACGTATTAATGCTGTTGAATACTGTGACATTTCATTTGGAAATTTAGTAGCATATTCCTTGAAAACTGTGTGTTTGAGGTGACTTCCTGCAGAGTGTCGGCCCACAGAAAACTACTTGCCGTGCTCGTGTGATGTCAGCTTAGGAACAAAGGCATAACCTCGGAGACTGGGAGAGGTTACGCATGACCCCCCCCCCCTCCTCCGCAGCGTAAAATTTTAAATAATCAAAAATGTATTTACCTTTCAACTATTCGATGAAGACGTATACATAAATATTGATGTTTGTGTTTTATACACAGTTATTGCTGGTACATTTTCAATCGATTTTTTGGATACAATCCTTAAAAATAGCATTCAAAAACGTTATACGCATAACGCATGTATACTAAAGACTTTATACTATTTTTTAAGGGAGTAGTTCTCCAAAAATCTTAATTGTTTTAAAAATGGTTATATATTTGTAGACGATATGGTTAGTTTTGTAGACATAATGTAGGCTACATTGTAACTACGTTTTACAGAAATGATAATTGTTTTCCTTTTATAGTTTTTCTATAACGGCGTATCTAAGTCCAAATCTGTATAAACGGTTTTATACTAGAAAGGAAAACCAGCTGACAAACAGAAATGAAACAATTCACACTGAAGTGTTATGGTCCACGTTAAGATATGTATGAAAAACATATCGATTTTTTAATAGTTCTGGAAAAATTGCTGAATTCAAAATAAAAAATTGGCAATTTTCTAAAATTTAATTATATAATCTTGGCGTAAACCGTGACACTTTTCTTCAGTGTGAATTATATCATTTCTGTAACTTTCGTATGGTTTTCTTTCTTGTATTATATCGTTTTATGAAAAATTGGCCTTTGACATACAAAAACAGTAAACGCTGAAAATCTTCCATTGTTGTATGTCCACAAAACGTACTATATCTCGAAAACATTTAAAAACTATTAATACAATTACATTTTTTTGTGAACTCCCCCCTTAAAGCTTTTTCTTTCTTTCTGCTGAAAGTAGAGGAAGTGGATGTTTTTTCTGTCATATTTAGTTACGTACATCTCGGTGCTTAGTTGAACAACTGCCATCCTACAATCAATGATAACAGTAGTCGACTTTACTGATAAGCCACCTCACTTAAGAGTGCGTGCATGGTAGATAAATAAACACCCAAAAACATCAATTGATTTCTACGCTTTTTTCGAAGCCAATATGGATAACATATTCAATGACAATCCTAGACAATGGTATTTCCCAACTGTGTGAGTAAATATTTATCCAGAATAACTAATTCGTTACGCGTGATCTCTTGCGCCGCAGTTAAATGCTCGAGGTTCCGGCGTCAGAGATTGTGCCTCAGAAGTTCGTAACACTGGAAACAATTTTGTTTAAAACGTTGGCTAAAACTATCGTCTAGGATTGCTATTGTTTACTTTTCGCAAATTAGCTTAAAGAAACCTACAGTTATAGATTAATACTTTTAGCTTTGAATTATGTACCACGCCCTCTTAATACATAATTAACTTTGCTACTCAGTGAAGTGAGACTGGCTGGAGGAACTCGCGCTAAATGTACTAAAGTGACCTTGCCTGCACGTACTAAAGGTTCTACGAGAAGACATTCGATTGTCCCGAGTAGAGTAAAATTTCAACTCGAAGCGTTCACCAATTGATCCGAGTGAATTTACTTTGCGCAATAAAAATTAACCGGGCTAAGGTTAATTCTACTCCGGATCAGAAAGACATCAACGTTAAAAGTTTGGCAAGTGACAATTTCTGCCGCTTGTTACGACGGCATCAGGTAAAGTAGTCAACTGGCCAGTAAGAGAACTTCCGTGAATACAAGATTGCATGAAGATTAATTTGAAAGCCGTAATTGGTTTGTTTTTTAACAATTAAATTAAATTACTTATTTTTTTGGTAGCCTTGTTGCATTTAATTGTACTATATCTCGTGTTTTATTTGACGCGTTAGCGACACCAGCGCACCTTGCGGCAAAACTTTCCAAGTCCCAGACTCTCCCATAAGTAAACACGTTTTCTTTCTAACATGTAGTACAGGCCGTTCACGATAAAGTGAGCACTTGCATACAGTTTTCTTTCAGCCGTTTCTCAGCCACATTTACAATTTTCAATATGAAAACTTCCATGTAACTAAAAACCAGTGTAAATGTTCCAACTCCCTCAAAAGTTAACATCTATTGGTCCAATAAAACATATTTTTAAATACTTACAAGTTCTGCTGAGTACTCAGTTTATAGTGAACAGACTATAGAATTAACCTCAGCCGAGATAATCGATTGTATTGCTCGTTTGTTAACACGCAGGTTAACCTGTGGTAACCGAGTGAACCCTGGTAACTGGAGCAGGTTACTTCTCGTAAACGCGACGTGGCTCCGCCGGTAAACCTAATAGACCGGAGCCCGCCGTGCACTTGAGGGGGTGGGAGGGGGAGGGAGGAGGGGGCTGAAAGAAAGCAAGGAGCTTAATCAAAATCAAGTTAAGAGACCGCACAGGGTCTGCGGGGGAGGGGGTTGCGGGCTGGCAAATTCAATTCCAACTTGCCGCTGCAGCCACTGGAAAGAGAGTGGAGTGACTGTGGGACCCTGGGTTGGGTAGGGAGGTCGGTTCGTCTCAGCGTCTACTCCGAGGTAACAGAATACCTCCGTCAGATAATAAGCATGGTTCGTTAGCCGCGGTCTGCGACAAGATTCTCAGTCTGACAAAAATGTTACTGACGGTCATTTACAGCGACTATACAGAATATTCTTTTTACTTCTACAAAGCATTACTTTGGTAATAAGTAGGCAAGTTAATTATTGTAACTGTAGGAGTAAAGCAAGAGCATTTTTTATTAACGCGTGGCCATTTTTTAAGGTTTCTTACCACGTATTTAAAATAAGCAAGCTCTTGTAGGGAAACAGAAAGTAAAATTTTGCCTTCCCTACATATTTGGACTCTTTTAGGCAAATCATAACTTAAAAATAAACAGATAAATAATATTAGCGCAACAATGAAAAACTTAAGACCTATGAAAACGTAAAAATAAATAAATACGGGAACGTGGAGTTTGCAGCAATAAAAACTCAATTCCATCAGTAAAGAAGATGGAAGATGTGAAACTAATGTATTTGAACATACTCGTGGCCTACAATAATATACATATGTATACTGTAAAGTCATTTTTAATGTTTTAAATAAATCGTAAACATGCAACATGTCATCTATTCTTTTATTCTCCACATATGCTAAAATCAGCAGCCCGAAATATGACCAGGTTCGCTGTTGTAGTAAACGACCATTTTAATATTTGTACCAAACATTTTTCTCTAATTTTAGAAACAAATTATTACTAAATTTTCCTGTTAGGAAATTTTCATATCTCTCATAGGTTTTGAGTAATGTCAAAATTTGCATTTTACGGTGTTACGTACCAACTGACAAACCAAAATGAAAAAAAAAAAAATCACGGTGTATAACAATTCTGTAGGCACTACTTAAGAACCCAGAAGCGATATTTATTACCGTCCAAATTACTAGATTATCTTAATGAAAGTCTTGTTCTCTGTAGTAGTAATGTTTCTCATTGTACGACATCTATCATGGCTGACAGTACGTCGACATTGAACAAGTTCAGGTGCACAACTGCGTAAAATGATGAAAAAGATGCAGTCTTATTTTATCAAGTGTTATCATTGAAGTACGCAGTTAAGGGCGTGGTTCACCTTAGTTTTCAACGTCTTTATTTATTTTTATATTTGCACCAGATATTTTCCCCTTATTTTAGATATAAATTGTAATTAAATCTTCCTTTAGAAAATTTATTTCTCGTAGTTTTTGCGTAATGAGTCTTAAACGTCAAAATTTGTACTACACGATTTTAAGTACGCCACTAAAACAAACTGACGCACCAAACTGAAAAAATTTACTTTATATAACAATGTTGTAGGCTATGATTTGACATATATAAAAACCAAAAAAAAATATTTTACGTATTTCTAAAAATTGTTGATATTTTCGAAATTTTCGTTTTAAAATTCAGCATTTTTATTAAATTCAAAAGTATTTTATTATTTGTTTTTATATGTGTCAAATCATAGCCTACAACATTGTTATACACTGTGAATTTTTTCGGTTTGGTATGTCAGTTGGTTTTAACGGCGTACATAGAACCGTAAAGTGCAAATTTGGACGTTTACGACTTATTACGCAAAAACTATGCGAGATACGAAAATTTCCTAAGAGGAAGATTTAATCACAATTTATGTCTAACATAAGAATTTAAATATCTGGTACAAATATAAAAATAAATAAAGACGTTGAAAACTTAGGTTCTTCGGCCTTTAAGTTTGAAGCGCCATTAGTATGGAATGTTGTCGAGATAAATCACCTGACCAGCAGGAACGACGTAGGTACCATTTTAAAAAGCGCTTGTTGCTTATTAGTGTCCTTCATCGTTCCCGTGCAGTTCTTTGAAAGTTTTGCTAAATTAACAGATGTTATAAGACGAATATTTCTCAATCTCTTTATTATTGTAGGAATAATACAGAAAACATGAATATTTAGAAAAAAAATATGTTGTAAAGCTATTAAAATGTCAGTAGTGGTGTTAAGTGTAGGAGAAAGCGATTATGCCTTTACTTCGACTTAATAAAATTAGTAGTATTATTTGCCGTGTGACGAAACGAGAGTTTGCAGAGGGTGCCCCTGCAGGATAAGCAGCCAGTCATGCAGATACGTGGTGGTGGATGCCGGACAGCTAAGGGGCAGCGACATTGACGAGGGGGAGGTCTACAGAACAGAAGATTGCAACAGTACACGGCTCCATTGCAAGCACTTGCACCCACTCAGTATTCATAGGAGTTGTTGAGCGCATTGTCGATACTGCCAGGCCTTTTCCCAGCCACCCCACACCCTCCCGTTCTTTCGAGCGAGAGAACTCGCAACATCTGTCGGCTGGGATTGAAAAACTTGCGCAGCGCCTGGGCGCGTGATTACCACTGTCGCTCGAGGGGAGGGGGTGGTAATTGAAGACTAGGGGAGGGAAGTATGGGAGACACGCCCACCCCTTCTATCAAGCACTCACCCTAGTACCGACTCAACGAGACATCGAGGGCCGGCAGTTGGCTGCGCAGGTGAGCAGCGCAGAGCTATTAAACCTCCATATAGCCATAATTCTGCCCCGGCACGAGTGCAGCGAGAGTGCAGCGAGGAGAACGCCACAATGGCGCAGGTGCTGTGTTCGCGTCGCTACGCCGAGCACTATCGCGCCTCCACTTAACTGTTCCGTTTCCTTTGTGAGAGTGCTGGACGCCGCGTCACTCGTACATTGCCTAACCACGTGACTAACATTATTGGCTCTAAAGTGCGGCTTCAAATGCAATGTTAGAATTCCTGTTTTTTTTAACTAGTTTGGTTGGTTCTTAGGATCACTTATGTAATATTAACATTAACCTTGTTATGAATGTTTAGTACAAAAAGTTGTATGGATCTAGAATTTGATTTAAAACATATTTATTTATTTTCTTCTGACTGAAGCAAAATATTCAACTTCAGAAGACCTGGACAAGACATTCAGAAGGGACTGCTTGCCTAAGGCGGATACAGTGGGAAAAAAGTGGGGGGGGGGGGGGGGCTCTCTAGATTGCTCCAAAAATATAAAACCAAAAAAGTTCCGAGTAAAATATTGAAAAGATTCACCTCATATATTTCATAAAGCTGTGTAAAATACAACTCTTCATTAACAAAACAGTCACTTGTTGCAACAATACGGAAGTAGAAGCTTAAATGAGTACCTAATTTATTTTACATCGCCACAAATATTTTCACTTTCAGAGCATAATTTATTCATTAAAATGATACCAATTTTAAAAGGGTATATTTAATTATTTTAATTTGGATTATCCTGTAGTATCACGATTTTGAATAATAAAATCGAAATTTTTCCGGAGGAGAAACACTGGTCCCCCTTTTTTTGGTTTGGGGTAAAAGTATAGCTATGTTATAAGGCATAGCCCCCTCCAGTATCCAGAGCTGGATCAGCCAACCCTGCTGCTTGCTAACCAACACAGAGCAGGCATGTATAGTTTCTGTAGTAAGTGAACAATATGATCACATGTAAAATGTTTAACCTATTTCTGGTATAGGTCGCTCGGAATAAAGTGAGCATTAAAAATGTAACCTTAGAAAAAATTCTCTAGCCGTTACTGCATATAATTCAACAGTAACTATAGTTCCTTTAGTGTCTGTATAGTTGGCAGCGAATTGTCGTATATAGTTCCGTATGTTTGTCTATTTAAATACAACAATACTGAAATAAAATCAACTAAATTTGACATAGTTGTGTTTTATGTAATTAATACAGTTTTTTAAAACAGACTATGTGGGTTCCTACCGACTGCATAATTTAACTTACACACGCAAATATAAAATGGCATTTCTAGAGAGGTTAGACATTTCCCGTCGTCAGCCGTTACACACGGAAATATACGAATTGGCAATAGATGAGAACTTTAGCGGGGCTGTTTTGAGTGCTAGCTTTATCCCGAACCGCCTACATGAAGTTCGGAGTCTCAATATCATGAAGTAGGGTAGGTTTGTTCTATATTACGTAACAACATTTGTAAGTTCCGCCAACTGACCAAATCTGAATTGTTAGCAGGCATGTAGACATAACATGATGCTCGAGGAAACCTGGTAACTGAGGAAACCATTCATAACTCACAGAAGGTTACTTTTCAAAAATGCCTCTTGTAACTATACTGCTTCGCTAGTTTTATATATGACCCGCAATACTCCATATGAGTCTGCTCTCTTTGAAGTGCTTGTGTGGTCTGCAGGGGTGACCAAAGTGTGCTCATATGTGTACATCTATACGCGGTTCAGAAACGGCCATTATAGCACACCACACAAATACTGGGCTAAGACGGAGACGAAGAAGTTAGTGGCAAAATGTTTTACGGTGACATTACGTGCACAATGCGGCAACACTGCCTGGAGTAAGTTCTCCATTGCGCTGCACGCTCTGGCATTATTTTACTCATGCTATGTTTAACAATCACAACTTAACAGCAGGTAGTAGCTATAATTTAACAATCTCATCTCTAAGTTAAGCAAAAAATAATTTATTAAACTAGAAGACACATGGGAGGTAATACTTAATTTAATACTACATGTCGAACAGATTTTTTTTCTCTCCTTTGCGTTTTGTATATACATAAGCGTTACAAGAAGAAAAAAAACTATTAGGATATGTAAGCAGATACTGAAATGTTTCAACAAAACCCTTTCCTTATCTCCTAATATTTCATGAGTATGGATTTAGTTTTTATTTTTATTTTCTAATCTGTTTGTCTTTGTTTTTTTTTACCCGATTCCATTAAAAGAAATGTATGTTGTGTATGTATCCTGTTGACTAAAGCATTCTATGATGGTTTTCCATTCTCTGTAGATTTTGTTGACAGACATCTACATTGTGAAGAAATATATCCAGACAACTACATCCAGTCATGCCGTTGTAGAACTCTTTCAAAGATCATATCAACTGACGTTTTGTAACGTAAATATTGAAAATTGTCTTTATTTGCGGAATGTCTCTGTAGTATTAAATTTTATAAATTTGAGCTAAATGAAATTATCCTCGTGAGTGGTTTCCCGACCCCCGTAGTTGGGCGAGATATCAACGTGGAATTAGGTAATTTTCGCAGCACGAGAGGCGTTCTGTTTTGCTTCTGTGACTGTACAAACACTCTGCTCTGTGTCTCCGTAGCACTTTAAATGTTGAATATTAGCTTACTCTGTCTGCAGCCGTTTGAGACAAATTAAATCAGTGAAAAATTACTGGTTACTGGTGAGAAGTGCAGAATATTCGCTTAATTCTGAATGTAGTGTGTGTGTGTGTGTGTGTGTGTGTGTGTGTGTGTGTGTGTGTGTGTGTGTGATACGGCACTGGAGTCTCGTATAGCTATTACTAGAAGTCCTCAAAGTAATGTCTCTTTTTACCAGTGGAAAACAATTAAAAGGAAAGTGATATAGGCGGTACTGGTACGTGCTAATTCATGCGCTATTCGGGAACTTGTCTTGTGAGTAGTGACTTAAGGTCGTCTATTTTTATTTTTATATTTGTACCAGATACTGTTTTTCTTCTTTTAGACATAAATTGTGCTTAAATGTTCCGCTTAGGAAATCTGTGTACCTCTCATAGTTTCCGCTTAATGAGTCGTAAATGTCACAATTTGCATTTTACGGTTTTAAGTACGCCACTAAAACCAACTGACATACCAAACCGAAAAAAATCACAGTGTATAACAATGTTGTAGGCTTTGGTTTGACACATATAATAACAAAAAATAAATTTTTTGTATTTATTAAAAAATGCTGAATTTTGAAATAAAAATTTCAAAATTTCAAAAAAATTTTAAAAATACAGATATATATATAAGATATATATATACATATATATACACACACATTAATATATATGTCAAATCATAGCCTAAAATAATACATTGTGAATTTTTTCGGTTTGGTATGTCAGTTGGTTTTAGTGGCGTACATAAAACCGTGAAGTGCAAATTTTGACGTTTACGACTAATTACGCAAGAGCTATTAGTTAGAGATACAAAAACTTCCTAAGAGGAAGATTTAGTCACAATTTATGTTTTAAACAAGAAAAGAAATATCTGGTACAAATATAAAAATAAAAAAGGCGTTGAAAACTGAGGTGAACTGCGCACTTAAAACCCTGCTTACCTACCTATATGTGTGCAGACACATGCTCTCTCTCTCTCTCTCTCTCTCTCTCTCTCCCTAGTTGCACAAACAAGCACTGGACGACTACAATGGCCGGAAGTACTAATGCACCAGCATACTGTCATTTCCCTAATTGTTGCTACCTACTCCATGTTCTCCGGTGCAATTACGTTGCAGTTAACACGAGATGTGCTTGCCATTCCTCTTTCTTCAACGGGCATAATATTACTGTCGCTAGAAAATTTAATTTCGCAGCAATGAATAGCCTACTAGGTATCTAGTAGAAGACGAGGTGTTTGACGGGACAAAGTAGGAGTTAGGTACGAAGAAACGGCGACTGCTGCAAAAAATAATCAATGTGTCTACATTCCAAAACATTTTCTTTACCCTAACATAAATTTTGTTGCGGCAATGGAAATGTTTGTCAAAATATTAACCCCTGCATAATATCGTCGCTGATATAAAATGTTTATTACAAGAATACTGTAGGCCTATACGCAACAAAAAAATTTGGCTGCTATTAAAACAGTTCAATAATAATATGTGTGGTAGTTATAGTTGTACATTTTGATAAAATAATTTGAATATTTGTTCGTGGCTCAAAAACTGAACGTACAGCAAAAGTGTCTAACACTCCCTCTTAAGTGTTCCACTGAACTATGGAGTGTCGCTTGTACACACAAGTGCACACAAGCGTGCAGTGCTTTGGTAGTTTTACCTATGGACTTAAAACAGAAACCTTATGTTTTAGTTTGTGGGAAGATTTTAAGTTCAGTTCAGGGCGTGTTATCTCTATAGGGCTTTCGTTGACCGTCTGTTTAATTTCATGACCAACCGCAGGCGCTAGTGCTTTGTTATTCTTCCGCGCATGCGCAGTGGCCCGGATTTGAAAATTGTAATGGCGTCCGTTTGTAACGCACATACATATTAAAAATGACGAAGTGTTGTGCACTGTTGACAAGAGAAATCGACTTCAAAGCACAAGTTTCGTGTAACACCTTATTTTTTCTATGGTTCAGTTCCTATGTTTGTGCTTTTCGAATACAATACCGTTGGCATTTTTCTACACACCACAGTCTAAAATTGCCTTTTTATTTGTGTGTAATGCCTGAAAATGTAGTTATAAAAAGAGTACTGAATTCTTAAACTTTCAGCAACTAACATGGAAGAGTTTGTTCTTTTCGTAGCTACATAAATGTAATATGCCTTAGGCAGTTTCTTGAAAATCTGTTTTACGCTTTTCCATGGCAGATAAGGAGGCCCCTTAAAAGGAATGTAAAGGTAATTTTTCTGATATGGTAAAACGCGGATGCAACTGTACATAACACTATTTTATGTTGTATCTGGCTTTATGAAAAATGCACTCTTGTAAGCGCTAAACTTGTGACATAAATCTTATGTATGTTTATGAAATAAAATTTTAATTATTTATAAAACAAAAATTTGTGAGTTGCCGAAATTTTTGTAAGATTATTTTACTGAGACCTTATAAAAAAGTTGTTTTATGAAAATGAACCTAGGTCAGGATTACGAACTGTGAACTTTCGTAGCAGTTTTTTTAGCCGACTTTCGGAAGGGATAGGTAGGCTTATGAGGTCACCTATCAATCTGTGTGTGTATGTCTGTGTGCGTCCCCCACTAAGAACTTTAGAACCAGTGGATCTAATATAATCAAACTTTGTACACATATAGTACTTAGCAACCTGACTTGCCTTATTTATTTCGCTTACGTCCTTTTCATATTTTCAAAATGGTGGCCATAAAAATTTTATTAAAGCTAGATATCTAAAATAACATATTTTAGAATATCATCAAACTCGGTACACATATAAGCCTACTACATACAAAACTGACTTTAATTTTGTGTATTTCGTTCATCGTGTGCTTATATTTTCGAAATGGCGGCAATTGTTATATTTTTAGTATAGTATTACATATCTTGAGAAAAATTTTTTTCAGAATATTATCAAGCTCAGTACACATATATAGCAAACAAAGCTGACTTTACCTTCGTGTATTTCATTCATCCAGTGTATATACATTACAAATAACGGCCATTTCTATATTTTTTAGCATATTACGTATCTTAGGAAATATGTATTCAGAATTTCGACAAACTTGGTACACACATACTGCATACAAAGTTGATTTGACTTTTGTGTATTTCGTTTACGCTGTGCTCGTATTTTCAAAATTGTGACTACTTATACAGGATGAGTCGGGAAGCAGGAGCAATATTCTAGGATGTGATAGTACTGGTCTTTATGATCAAAAGTTCATATGAACATGGGGTCAATATGTGACGGTTGTTGAGATAGCCTCGTTTGAATGGAAAACACTGATAACCTGTCAAATCAATCTCAATGATTATTTGCTTTTAACGTTCTCATTTCAGTGACAAGGAGATTGTAATACATTACGAATAACACACCTTTCTCTTTGTAATTGTGGTAGTACCATTCCCAGGCCACCAAAGTCTTCAGACCTACACCCCTTACAATATTGTCTATGGGGTTTGATGAAGGGTGAAATCTTCAAAAGCAAAGTTAATACGCAAGACAGCTCGCTCGTACATAGAAGGTTAATGCTGGCATACAGGGATGTCATGTAGATATTCGATGGGCAACCGTCCACTTGACTATCACTGTTGGCGTATTTTATTAACATGGGTCCACTTGACTATCACTGTTGGCGTATTTTATTAACATTAGTCCACTTGTCTATCACTGCAGTCGTATTTTATTAACATGGGTCCACTTGACTATCACTGTTGGGGTATTTTATTAACATGGGTCCACTTGACTATCACTGTTGGCGTATTTTATTAACATCGGTCCACTTGACTATCACTGTTGGCGTATTTTATTAACATGGGT
>PNEQ01079147.1:0-18402 GCA_003012365.1 Medauroidea extradentata
AATATTATATGTGAACAAAATACGCAATATCTCGGGCTAAGATGAGAATCACAGTTCTGTACACATAATCTGAGCTGATCTACATTGAACTGAGTAATATTATATGTGAACAAAATACGCAATATCTCGGGCTAAGATGAGAATCACAGTTCTGTACACATAATCTGAGCTGATCTACATTGAACTGAGTAATATTATAGTGGTTGCGCTGGAGAAATAACGACTTAATATTTTATGGGTGTAAGAGATCAAATATGTTGTATTGTAAATTGGAACATTTTAACGATGTCGAAAATTAAAACCAACAAATTTACGAGTATTTAATATTAGATAAATGCATGGGCGATTGTAATTTATTAGCTAGTGCAGCTATCCTCAAGCGACGCAGCCTGTAACAATTTAAAATATTACTATCCTTGATACTAGTTTACAGAATTATTGGTATCCGTAGGTTACAATGTTTTCCATAAACAGAGGTTCCAGTCTATTAATATTTTTTTGAAAATTGCCCTTATTTGTGTTTAAAAATATCATTTATTATTACTACGAGGTCATTATTAATCGCAGTTAGTTTTTTACATGTAAATAGTCTTATGTGTCATTTTTTAAAAATAAATCCTTGCAATGATATAATTTTATTTTTGAAGTAATTCCAGATTTATGCTTACAGGGATCCTAGCTATGAACCATGGCCTATTCTTTCCCCGTTTCTGAGTCATAGGTTTAGAACCTAACACATATTTTTTAATTATTTTAAGTTATTATACCTGAATTAAAATGTTTACCTTAGTAACGTAAAGATAATGTCATAAAGCACATACTCAAGGGGCGTCTGTGCCGTAAATTGTGCTGGCCAATCCAGTGCGGTGATAGAGTTAGACCGTTGTTCTATACAAAAGGGCACATGGTATTTAATTACGAAATAATATACCGCCATATTAAAATTTCATTGTTTTGGGTGACTATCAACATGGTGGACGCGCAATCCGCGCAAAAGCGGCCTATATCAGTGACTTCACGTACGTCGCAACATGCTAGGAATGACTGAGAAGTATTGCGCTTAATGGGGCGGTTCACCTGAGATTTCAACGTCTTTTATTATTTTTATACTTGTACCAGATATTTTTTCTTATTTTAGACATAAATTGTGACTAAATCTTCCTCGTCGGAAATGTTTGTACCTCTTATAGTTTTTGCGTAACGAGTCGTAAATGTCGATATTTGCACTTTACGATTTTATGCATGCTACTAAAACCAACTGACATGCCAAACCAAAAAAAAAATCACAGTGTATAACAATGTTGTAAGTTGTGTTTTTTATTAAATACAAAAATATGTTATTATTTGTTTTATATATGTCAAATCACAGCCTACATCATTGTTATACACTGTGAAATTTTTTTGGTTTGGTATGTCAATTGGTTTTTGTGGCGTGTATAAAACTGTAAAGTGCAAATTTTGACGTTTACGACTCATTACTACCAAAAACTATAAGAGATACAAAAATTTCCTAAGAGATAGATTTAATCACAATTTATATGTAAAATAAGAAAAAATATATGGTACAAATATAAAAATAAAAAAAGACGTTGAAAACTTAGGTTAACCGCCCCTTAATGATGTTGAAGAGCGATAAATTCAGAATTTTATATTTGTGTGAAATCATGTTATTTGTATATGATACTTGTGAGTACAATTTCTTCGTACGAAACAATTTTAGCTTGCATAGTTTTCCCATAAAGGTGTGCCAAAGTCCAAATTTACATGTTACGCTGTCATGCAAATAGTACAAACCAATTGACTTACTTAAATGAAATAATTCACGGTTAACTAACATTTCATGAGCTACGCAACAGAGCATTTAGAAACCCACACGTAACATTTTGAATTTAAAAATAACTGTAAAAGAACAAGAAAAAATTGAAAAATCAGCAATTTCTTAAAACACAAAAAAAGAGTTAACTGGAAGGTTTTTAAATACTTTATTACATGGTTCATGGCATGTTATTTCACTGTGAATTATTTAATTTTAGTAAGCCAAGTGGTTTTTACTATTTGCATGGCAGCGTAACATGCAAATTTTGACTTTGGTACACCGTTATGAGAAAACTATGAGAGCTAAAATTGTTTCGTAAGAGTAAACTGCACTCACAAGTATCGTCTACAAAACTAACATGATTTCATGCAAATATAAAATAATGATTTTATCGCACTTGAACATCCTTAACATTGAAGTATTTTGACGGGTGACATGATGTGTGTATGAAGCAGCGCCGGAATAAGGAGTGTAAATGGAAGATCCCCGAGAAAACCCGCCGACCAACGGCATCGTCCGGCACGATTTCCACATACGAAAATCCGGAGACCGATCCCGCCTGGAAACGGCAACATGTAAGGACTGACGTTAAGATATTCGTAGGTTGGCAATGTTCGTAGGTCACATCTCTGCAAGGGAGTGTAAAACGGGGCACCTGACATCGCAATTTTTTTTCCTTAAAGGCGTTGCCGAGATGCGTGAGATCTAAAAGCGACTGGAGAAAAGGGGATTAAATAATTCAGGTCTCGTCGCATCTTCTTCGCTGCCACTCTTCAGTTCGCTAAAACGAAGTTACTGCCGGGAGGAAAAAAGTTAAGACCACAAAGGATTTTTTTTCCACTCCTGGACAAACACTCTCGCTAGAAAACGAAGAGCGGTAGAAATATTATACCTGTGAACATAACGAAGAACATCAGAAACCCCAAATTAGTTTAAATTAGTTAATTAGAGATATCTGCTTGCAAAGGCGTAGTAATACTAAGAACGAGGGTACGTCAGTCACCCCACTCTATTACTTAAATTTCGTAAACCAAGAATTAAGGGTTAAATACTCAAGCCGAGATTTTTTTACACAAGTTATAAAACTCTTTTCTCACTTTTACTATAGTAATTTTAAGTATTCTCCTGCCTGATAGGTTTCCTGCAAACTGAAAACAGAGTTGTAAAAAAAGGTGTACAGAATATCAGGAAAGTGTTCCCGTTCCTACAAAATAGTAAATTCGCGCAAGGCATGTGTGCTTACAATGTTTCATACGTTGTCAAACAATCAGAAGAGGATGGTGGGCGTCGAAAAAATTTTGTTAGTCTTGGTTGTTGCGTGTTTTTAATGCAAGCAACGATAATTAATCAGTAGCTCTGCCGAACAAGAGAAGTGCGTGAGACATGGGGTTGATAGAAAAACGAAAACTGTAAATTTAGGAAAAAAGCAAATGCTTACGTCAAACACACAGTACAAACGCCACGTAGGTGGGAAAATAATTAAACCTACCGAAATCAAATAAAAAAAAAACTTTTAAGTCAAAGGATTTTGGGTTACAATACATTTATTCTCATTATAGTAAAAATCTACTCTTGCATGTAACACAATGTCGACCGTTTACACATTTGTGTTTTCGTTTTATTATAACTACATCTATTTTGAAGTTGTGAGGTGTTAAAAATCACTAAGTTTCAGACTTATAAAATGTAAAAAGGGATTAACGAGAAGGGAGTAAAATACTTTAATCCTAATAGTATTTGTGAACAAGGTATATCAGTGTTCATTTTTTATAAGAAGCTCAGGTAAAGAACGTTTTATTGCTTGTTCTTGAGATATTCAGGCTTTAGGCGGGAATTGATTTCAATTCCCGAAACGTAGCGTATTTCGTTGTTTGAAACTTGTGTAGTGTGCGAGACATTTTTTTTCTAATGCTACATTTGTTAAATTATTTTTTTCGTTCGTTGGTAGTTGTTATACATCTTTGTTTTTTGTATGTTCTGTCCAATGCAGTACTTATAAATTTACGTATATGGGTGTTTGTTTGAATGTTGGCCTGTTTATCTGATATGATAGAAAAAAATTTAAATTGTATTTTGTGGTCGCAGTTGATTGAATGCCTCTGGAATAATATTTTTGGGTTGGTTTGATAGTCAAACAACACACAATTTATTAAAAAAAAAAAAAAAAAAAAAAAAAAAACCTTAAGCAATGGCGTACGTTCACAAACCCATTCATTTTCATTAAATTCCATGACAGCATAGTTTCAAATAACTTATCAGTTAGGGAGTGTGTATGACAATCTGTAAATAATAATAATTATATTACTTACAATAGCTATATGCGAATGTGTAGTTAAAGTATACATGGTTAAGAAAAACTCCTAAATAAATAACCCTTTCAGTTTCGCGGACCAGTAAAAAGAGTACGTTCTCATGAATAAAATATTGACTTATATCGAGCTATGACAAGCATTGGAGCTTTTAATTATGCAAATATTTAGAAGAATGTAGCTACTTATAATGAATCAGAAGTCTGAGGAACTTTCAAATAAAAATAAAAGTCCAGGAATGTAACATGTCGGCTTTTGAGTTGAAGTTTATTGTTGATGATAACTGTGTTATTAACGAAGCACATACATAACGATGAGCTTTCATTATTCTTTACGAGAATTATCTATTATAATGTTACATATCTTCAAAATAAAGACAAACCTTGGCTCCTTTCAGTTTGCTAATATAAAATCTTAGTGCGTAATTATAGTATATGCAAGGATAGTTGCCGTTATTTTACGTGGTAGTTCAGCGGCTGACACAGTGATTAGAGCCTTCGCCTTCCACCTCGGGAATCCGGGTTTGATTCTCGGCGGGGCAAGTTGTTTACGTGACGGACGTTGTCGTTGGTCAGCGGGTTTTATTGTGGTACTTGAGCTTCTCCCATCCTTCGCATTCCGACGCTTCTCTGTTGTAGGATTTCATTTCATGACATTCTTCGGTGTTCGGAAGATGCTTAAGGGTGCCCAATTAATAAGACTGTAGAATCAGGGGTGTGATACTTTGCCCCTAGTACACTCCTATCCGCTGATAGCGTCGTATATGTGATAGTTCAGTATCAAAGAGGCGTATGTACCTTTACAGATATTTTACGTAGTAATATAAATAACCATTATCTGTTTACGTTCAATTTCGAAGTGTAAGAAATGGTTTCTACAGCTATAAACTACTAGCATTTAAAAATAACATACTCCACAATACTAACGGCGGCTGCAAAAACTCATGGACTGAAGAACGATAGGATTTCTCAGTCACGTGGCCAGTATTTGTCGATCACCACAATTGCGATATTCGCCTTTGATACTGTTCAGGGTTTTAAGATGGCGAGAAAAAAAACCTTAATTTTTTCACATAGGGCCTATTAATTATTTTACTAAATTCGACGTTCGCAGATCAATTCATTTGCACATTATTTTGTTTATATAACATATTATATTCGTTTCGTGCTTTTTCTTCGATATTTTGAATCCCGTGCGTTTATTTTAACTTCGTTGTGGTTTTGGTTATGTGAACTTGTTTACATTTTTGTTTTTTGAGACGTATGGTGATTTTCGTCTGCTAACAGCCATTCGCCATGTTCGAGGGCAGAGTAGGGTCGAGAAGCGGCTCTCGTGAGGAATCGGACAATGGTAATCTTTACTCAGGTTTAATTTTGTACATCTGAAGCTCATTTTGTATCCTACGCACCCTACTCTCTTGAGTTTTTGTGTCTATTTAGTGTATTTGTTGTTTTAGGAAGTCTGTTCGTACGTCAATTTCTCTGTCAAAGATGGGCAACATTCCAGTGTCAGGATGAATACAATTGGACAGATTTATGCAGAAAGCAACCAACCCACAGTTAACTGCACCTAAGATATTCAAGGTCAACGTTTTCTGTGTGTATCTGCGGGTAGATTGCAAAGTTAAGCGAGGAAATTCTTGAGGTAAAGGTGAAATTAAGGAGAAGTTGAGTAATAGCTGAGAATTTTTCGTTTGCAATGCACAGTCAGGAAATTGAGATTTCTCCGATGAGGTAAAGTGTTACCACAATATTCAGGAGAAAAAATAATTTCTCTCCATGCATTTCCTTGCGGATGTAGCTAAAATGTACATTAATTTCCATTTATTATGCACAAAACTTACATGGCGGCGATTTGATAATTTATATTCAGTGTTCCGCATGCTGCGATGTTGAAAAAATGCAAAGTAAAAATTATAGAAGTGCGTCGTTGATTTTTTTTATAATACGGTACCGTAACCATTTTGTTAGAAAACAGAAGTGTCATTAAAATACGACATCGCTTTAATGTAAAAATATATAATGAATATAAATTATGTTGTAGATACCAGTGCGGTCTTTCCTTTAGACCATGGTTATGTTCCTCCTCTAAAATATTACCAACAAATTCAAAATAACAACATCATTCTCTCCCATGTGGCATTCTAACCTCTATTTACGGACACCATTATTGATTTGCAAATTGAGAAAATCTTGAAGGAAGGTCTAAGAACATTTTAAGAATTTCTCAGTTTTTCCTTGGATTTACCTCACTTTTCGTCTCTGCAAAGAAAAGTTCTCACATTTCACACAGAGCGGCCTTAGATTTTACTCAATAACGACTGTTGTTATGATATGACATAGAAAACCGGACAGCGAGAGAACTTCGAGCTGTAATAAGACCAGCGTTGGGAAATAAAAGAAGACAGCAATTCACTTCACCTCCCTCGTACTGCCTTAATAATGAGGACAAGCACGCCGATACACGCCACTGTTACCAAGTGAAACAGGTCTGTCGTCCGTCAGCACTCATCCGAACAACAGCGGTCCACCTCTGCTCCGGGGCTCGGGGTTCGAGTCCCGGCAGGGGCGTGCTGGTCAGTTGACGCAGTCTACCTCGTCAGTCCATATTCGGTAAAGTCGTCAGATATAATTAGATGGCAGCAAACCTTTGATATTCCTCCACTTAATGTTTTAATTACCAATGATATTGCGCTCCCTCGTAAATTAATGTAAAACATTGTAACCGTTTTTGTATTCTAAGTACCTGCCGTCTAGTGAATAACCGTTTAACCGTAACTGCTTAAAGTCACTAAAACCTAAATACCCAACTTAATAAACCAGCCTTATAGTAACCATCTGCGAATCCCCCAAATAACAATAACTTACAAACAAGCATTTAAATAACACCCACCTCAATGCCATTTTATAACACTGCACAGAAAGAATATTTTGTAGAAAGTTTTCCATGTAAAATTATTTTGTAGTAACCACAAATTAATTTTGTGGTGATCACAATAATTTAGTAGTGTCCACAATGTTTTAGTGATGTCAACAAGACGCTTTTGTGGTGACCAATAAGTAATTTTTGCACAGAAAACATCCACAAAATATTTCGTAGCTGCCATAAAACATTTTTTTCCGTGTGTGCAATTGGCCCTTTGCCTTGAATACACCATTTTTCTGTGTTTTTTCGTCAAATATTGTGAGTTAGAACTGTTTATTTTTCTAAGACGTACTTCGGACCTTCTCCTTCTACGAGGTATGAATATCTCCGAATCTAATAATTTGTCTGTTAGTACCTTTATGCTTAATGCCGTCCAATTTTACCTTCAGTAACTACATTTCGTAACAGTTTAATCAGTCAGGTAGCTACCAAGAAACCTAACTTTATGCAGTGACGTCTAGTGCTAAAATTACGGTGCTCCTCTGAAAACACTGCGGGGAAACATTCTCGCTCCGTGGTACAGTGTTCTGTTTGTTTTCCTTCTAGCTGCGTTGTCGGAGGCTGAAGGACCTGCGAAACCAAACATTTAGTTTCTAAGGGTGAAGAGGGCTTCTCGTGCTTTCCGCCAGGCAAAGAAAGCCTTTCTTTTTGTCTGCAGTTTCGTATACCCGGTTCGAACTTGAATATTAAGGGGTACGGAAAGGTACGATGTCGAAGAGGACGACTGGAATACTCAATATTCAATAAAATCTGAACTACTCACCAAAATTGGATAACATTTTTTCGCCGAGTAGATAATTTATCAGCGGACGTATATTTACTATCAGAAAATATCTGCGCGAGAGGTATACGGACATTAAAATTATTTTTTAAATGAAAAAGCGAGTATTTTAAATGAAAATACGAGGCCTAGATATTATAATATTAAAAATTATAAAAATTGTGATATTCCATTTTCGTAGAATTTGTGGTTTCAAGACCTTATTTTTTAACCAAATGTTATTAATTTTTATTTGAAAGTAAAGCATACTACCACACATTGCTATATAAATAAACGTCAGCTGATAAAATATTTACTCGGCAAAAAATCTCATCGAATTTTGATGAATAGTTCAGATATTATTGACGATTGAGCATTTCAGTCGTCCGCTCGACACCGTACCTTTCCCTACTGCTTAATGAAAAAAAAAAAAAAAAAAAACCGACGATGTCTCGGAATAAAGAATCATCACAAACACGCATGTATTTTTTACACAATGTTTTCGCGAAATGTCGTTCAGCTAATCATTTAAAAACAACTGTGATTTCGTGAACAACGTTCCTTTCTACTCGCAACACTCCCTTTTCCTTCTGTTTGTAAAAAATCAATATAAGTTAATTAGTAGCATTTAAAACTCGGTACATACGATTTTCATTTCACACAATTTCACAACAGAGGATAAATAACGATGAACTAATGATGTGAATATTTTGATAATGTTCAAAGCGTTTGTAGGTGGGGTGGAGGGGGTTAGGCAAGTTCACGGTAGCTGAGTTTTTGCGGTTTTGCATGCGTGGAGTAGCTCGCTTAGTTAGTTTGGAACATCTTCCATACTCTCCATACTCTCTTGGCAGCTGCAAGTCAACCCATTCTTGTGTGGTTTCAATGATCTTTCTGCCCTACTTGGAGAAATAATGTAATTATTGTTTAGCACCGAGTGCATTGCGCTAAACAACTCTTGCCTGGTATGCAGCTATCAGCGATCTGTAAGTATTAACTTTCAAGAATGATTACACGTCCAATATAAGATGAACATTGCCCTATTTACCTAACTAAAGGAGGTCTAGATTTATTCGCAGGCACCTTTAACCAAAGTAAAAATGTTACTGTTGAATGAATTTTAATGAGAACAGATCAGCGGGACTGGTATTCCAATTACGCATAGCAAAACCCAATTCAATTTTACTTTACAGCAATGTTAGTTAAGACTGTTTAGAACGATTATTTAAGAAAACTACATCACAACTCCAAAAACCATTTAAAATTTTAAAAGGTTTGGTTAAATCGTTTACATTAAAAACCTGTTGAAATTAAAATGTTACTTTGAGTGAATATGTAATGTTATATATTATTTTTTTTTAGGTTTTAACTGTTGTGTTTTATAAAGATTGTAAATCAAAGTTTCTATAAAAGTGTAGTATGTACTGCTATGGTCTGCGATGCTAAAATAATATATTTTGGAGAACAAACTTAAATAAAAAATATTTGACAAGTACTGTTTCATTCATCTGTGAATATTTATATTTTGTAACGCGGTTGAAAATATTGCCTCTTATTTTCATCCTTATACCACGAGTTTTGCTATTAATCGATACTACAAATATTTTAAAACGGAAGTTTTTGATAAACACATAACACTAAAATTATCTCCAAACTGCATCACAAATATTTACTAGGCCTCAACACTCGTTATACTGAGAAAAGTATCAACGTTGATTTCGATGTCAATATTTATGTATGTAGCTATCTGTTCATATTAAACTTAGGATCGTCCATTATTTAAAATTTTGAAATTTCTCGGACGTATGCATGATGTATCAGATTGAATATATCTATCGTAAGTAAGTATGTTTGGTTTTGAAATCGTAGCAGAAAGCATTATCTTACTTTTTAGGAAGCATGAAAGGACTTGTATCAACTGTTTTAAAATGAATTCTGCATGAAAATGAAAAGCTGAAAATTAAAAAAACCCAAGAACTGAGAATAAGCATATAAAATAAGGTTGTTTCAAAACTTTATATTAACTAAAGCTAAAATGGGATATGTATATATATAAAGTAACTAATTTCTAATACTGAACACTGGTAAACTGAGGAAACAAATATACTACTATGGGTGTATATACATATATACATAGAGAGAGATAATTATAGATTAACTTTCAAGAATTCCCTTGCAATGACTCTTGCATGACTAATTAATGAAATATTACATTATTATTTAAGTCAAGCAGTTTGCCAAGAATATATCCTAAGCTTTTTTGAAGTGAAAATTTTGATAATACAATTTCGATACATGTTGTGGCTCAATAACTGAAAATACAATAATATTGTCTAAAACTTCCCCTAAGACAGTCAAATTATGCAGTCAGAAGATACGTAAATAATCATACACAAAAGATTTCAAGTTATTAAAATACAAAGAGGTCAAATTCATGTGATAATATAAGTTTTGTTGTTTTAAATAGGAAATTATAGAACTCCGTTATAAAATTTTCTGCAACTGGACGACGAGTAAGGCAACAGTTGTTAATTTTGAATAGTATGCAGTAACGGCCAGTGATTAATCTGTCAAAAGTACTTAGCTTATGCCGAACCGCGTATACGTGTTATTTCTGCATGAAGCGATTATGAACATTTTCAAGCGACATTGGCAATCGTGCTGCCACTAGGGCATTTGCAATTCAATTATGCCGATATTCAATTTTACAATTTCTAACAACGTTCATTGGTACGGACTTGAAAATTTGTGAAGTTTAGTTACATTGTCAAGTGTATTCTGGGGTCACAGCTAATTTGTCATTGGCTGCTGCTCTGGAGGGAAAAAAACATTTCACCGGAACGTGGTAGCACTTTGGATATTTCCAGGCACAAATCACGTGAAATAAGAAACGAAATGTCAGAATTAGCAGCAGTCAACAACATATATTTGTGCACTAACAATTACTAGCTTTTACTATTTTTATATTCATGTGTGGGTTTGTTTTGTTATATAATTGATTATATAGGCGATTCAGAAACATTCGTTCACAATATTGTGTATATAAAAGAATGATTATGTTTGTCATACACCTCTTCTTTTATAACCGTTGAAACGTAGTTTAGTCAAACAGAGGTACAATCGAAATGTAACGCGAATGTACAATAAGGATGTTCAGCTTGTGCTACGTGACGCTCCTCAAAAACCCATAAAATCCGTTCATTAAATTTAATATAACTTTGATAAACTTTCATACTGAATTCCATTCAAGTAACAAAAGTGCTTGAAAAGGCCTGTTATAGTTGTATATATATTTTTTTTTTTTTGCGTTTGGTACATGTAAAATTGATTCCTGAAATTGTTTAGGCCCCTATGCGTCAAATATGCAGGCCGTGAAATTTTCCCCAGTGACCTTTCACACAGTATTGTGAATACGCATATTTCCTCTACCTTGTTTGTGCATACGGTACATCTCCGCACATCACATGCATGCGGTGATTCACTCAGTGTTGCTGTGCGAAAGATTACGCTCAAACGGAACCAACCGAAATGTCAAACACGTTTACGGATCGATTGTTCCATTCGTGCGACGTATGTCGCGATTGAAGTGCGTAACCGCAATCCCCTAACCACCTGTGAAATTAATACCGTGCATTAGGAGCAGCACTTAATCTGCCCTTTGCTAGCGCAGTGTTTGCATGTGGAGCCGAGCGTAGCCGAGGAAGACCGAGCTAATCTGATCGCTCCGCGTGGACGCATAGCAGCCTATAATACCCCAGCTTTCACATTGAGATAAAAGAAGCTGAGGGAAAACGAAGGATTTCCGTCATCAAAGTCAACAACAATTCCATTGTATGGCTAGGATTACACCCAATCAGTACACGATATTCCCTTTTGCACGAACATCACAAATATGTGAAGTACGCAATACGCAATAAGGCCAACTATTTGTAATAACTAGGTTTCTTAAAAACGAACACTGTTTCCACATTACGTCATTCAAAGCAAACGTGTTGCTTTTAGAGAAAAACTTCTTCTATTTTTAAAGCCCCAAGAAACAATGAGAGCAACAAGGTTTGTTCCGGTAGCAGGTATTGATGCTGTGACTTAGGCAACGGACCCTAGTTATTCTATTTTAGTTAGTTATATATTTTTTAAATCATGAAAGGGAGCAAATATTGCAAGATCGATGCATATAAATGTTATATATTGTTTGTACTATGAAGCCAATTTTTAAAAAATGTAAGTTTATATAATTTTTGCACATTATTGACTTTTAAGAAAATTTAATTTAAATCTATAACTAACCAGAATTAGAATAACTTATGTTTAAAAACACAGGCTACACAGTACACACAATTTTCAATATTTCTATGCAATGGTTTTGCGATATCTGCTCACTTTCAGGAATTAAAAATAAACTTGCAAAAACCGCATAAATAAGAACCCGTGGCCTTAACCCTTAAGATGGAGGCTACAATAAGTATCGCAATGTCGGGGAGAGAAACGGCAGTGAGACGAACCCAAAAACCAACACCTCACCGCGTAAACTTGCGAACATTGTCATTTAGAGCACAGACTTTCACATGTGGGATCATCGTGACTGTAAGAGGGTTGTATCGTAGATCTTCCGTTTCCGAACCAATTCATTCCGGCGCTGCTCCATTCTCATGTCTTCCTTCAAAAATGTTGAAAACCTTGTTAAGCGCTGACCTGAATCACTTCACTTATTTCTACTGTGGAATTATTAATATAATATAACTTCTTGTGGTACGTTATTCTACAATACCAATCTCTTTAAAGTGCAACATATATATGTATGTATATATGTATATATATGTATATATATATATATATATATATATATATATATATATATATATATATATATACACATATATATTTAGAGTTCCAGTTTATGACTCACGCAAAGATACTTGAAGAATTAAATGGAGAATATAATGCAGTGATTATCAAACTTTTACCTTTGACACCATTTGTAGCACAATGTTTAAAGTACCGTTTATATAGTATTCAATTGCTCACATCCTTTTCTCCCCAGTCATCGAGTCAGTGCCAGAATTAAAATAAGTGCCCCTTAATTACACTCCAAATAGACCGTTTGATCACGTCAGTATTTCTTGCCACAACTTGGAAATAGTATTTCATTATCATCTCCTACAGCTACAAACATCAGTAACACGTAGAACACATATATCATGTTTTCTTAATAAGACAGGAAGACAAGGAGCTTATTCATTGCGACTGATATATCAAACGCAGTGGCGCTAGACAAACACTTGCGTGCACTTAAATTACCAACGTTATAGGCAAATCGAAAATTCAAATAGAAACGAGTGCTGCGTCAATAGGAAATGAATAATTCAGACAGAGCCTCCTTGTTACGACAATGTGTTTGCTGAGAATGAGACAGATAGAGAGACTTACCGCTCAATGGTAAACGGAAAACCAATGTTCTATTAGGCCCTCCACCTACCTTCCTTCACTGTTTCTCCGTGACTATATTTTACGTGTACAATTTTAGTTAAGCTTCGTAATGCCATAAAGCAGTTCAAAAGCCGCCAATGTTTTCGGGAATTTTGAAGAAAGTAACTGGGCGTTTTGAATATGCAGAACTGAAAGGCCTAGGAGAATTTCCGTTTATTACATAGTCCCACGTATTCTCGTATTTACTCAAAACCACGGTCGTAGAAGAACAGGTCTGGACACTCGCCTATCTACCAATGTATTTTGCTTGACCTCCTTGTTGTTTGGCTGCATGTAGTTCGTCAAGTTACCAAGAATGTAGTACTTTTTGGCGCTGTAATCGGGCGGTCGGACTCAAACTCGGCCCACTTTTTTCCATTGTTAATACTATTAAGTAAATAAAACTTTCTGGAGCCATGATTTTAAATTGTGAGCGAAGGAAGAATTTCATAAATTGATTAAAAATACGTTTTGATAAACTGTTTATCTTAGTGGGAGGGAAATGGACGGAGTTTGAGCTCGACCGCCCGGATTACAGCGCCAAAAATTTATAGCATTATCGGTAACTTGGCGATCTTCAGCCAAACAACAAGGGGGGTCAAGTTTCCAGGCGAGTGTCCATTCCTGTTCTTCTACAGCCATGCTCAATCCTACTTTTATCTTTATCATTTCTCCTTGCAATGGTGTGTTCAGACCACGGCCATAGAGGAACAGGTCTGGACACTTCGGTTGAAAACTGACCCTCATGTGACTGATTGGCGCCACTGGCACTCTGGGGGTGTTTTAACATTGTGTAAATGGATCTACAAGGTGCAAGAATGTTTTGGAGATGTGGTAGTACACCCTTTATTGCAATGTTAAAACAACACTATCACTGAAGTGTTGTTTTAACACTGCAATAAATGGTCGTACTAGGGGCGTCATTTGTAGCCACAGGGGGGGTGGGCAAATGCCCCCCCCCCCCTAATTTAGAATTTTATGTGTATAAATATATTTTTTGTATTTTTAAATTTAAATAATGCTAACTTAAGCACATAAAACTGAAGTTTTTTATTAAACTATCTAATTTATATATGATTAATTAATTTTAAAAAATATGCAAAAAGGTCACTGTCGCCGGAAAAAAAATCTTGCCTTCCCCCCCCCCCTAAAAAACCTGTAATGACGCCCCAGGGTCGTACTACCACATTTCCTAGCAGTTCCGACACGTGCTTGCACCTTGTAGATCCATTTACACAATGTTAAAACAACACCAGAGTGCCACTGGCGCCAATCAGTCACAAGAGGGTCAAATTTCACCTCCAAGTGTCCAGACCCGTTCCCCTATGGCCGTGGTTCAGACGGACATTATACGAATGTTATCGTCACAGAATATCAGAAGCGACATAGATAAGCTTTTTCATTGTCGTTATTGAATCAGCTCTCCGGGCGTACAGGAATACAAACAAAGCCGCGTGGGTTGGAGTCATTCGTTTATTTATCCAGTTGTGGTGCTTGGGACACCGACCATCAGCATGCATACGCGAGCAGTTTAATCGTTGTTACTGTACCAGCTCTCGGAGGAGTACTGACATGTAAACAAATCCACGTGGTCAACCGCTTGTATTTAATGAAATACTTCTACTTGTTTGTATCTCATTTTGCGCGCGTGTGTGTGAGAGAAAGTGTGTGTGTGTGTGTGTGTGTGTGACGAAATTTACACATAACTAACGTCATATTATGTAGCGTTACTTACTTATCGATTTCGTCACAGATTATAAAATTAAGCCTATTGAATATTTAGTGTAACCAATCATCCATGCACTCTTGACATAATGAAACTACGGCAATCTGAAGACAAAACGAGTTTTATGAAGACCACGCCATGTCGCTTATGTTTTTGCCTATTCATTCTGTGGTATCATGTGGACCAACATGTCTGGCGAATGGGTAACAGACGTTAATTCAATTACTATACTATGTGCTCACTTTAGGGAATCTAATAGTAGAAATCCACAATTAAAAGCGATTTGGCAGTTCTAGTCTGTTTTATGAAACCACGCCCCATGCAATAAAGATCGGGTTGGGTTACTTACATGCATTTTTAATATGGAAATTTTAATTTAGTTAATAACGTACATTTTCGAGAATTACTATGTAGTAGAGACATCATTTTAGGAAAGAAACCGTAAACTAAGAGAAATTCGTCAAATGTCATTTATGCCATAAGCTTTCAACAACGAAGTTATTTTACCAGAATTGTAATTCTTACTGCATTACAAACTAAACGCAAGTTTTAAGGTTATGATACACGTCTTATTCACCAGATGGGAAATAAATTTTTGACTGGCTTTTCGGAACTTATCTAATCCAAGGTTTTACTGCACTTACCATAAGTTCTGTTTCCTTTATATTGATACTAAACTGAACTGTCAATAAACACACATAATAATTTTCATATTTTGAAAAATATTAATAATCATACCACTGTGTCAGAAAAACTATAACAATATAAAAAACAAGCGTCCTGAACTTAATCACATTAGGATACCTGGTGAGACACTATTGTTTCAGTTAATTATAAAGAGCTACACGTAAACCTGAATTTTTTATTAAACCCTGATGTAATGACATTCATTGCAAATGAAATCGTCATTTAATTATTCTCTGCAATGGCATTCATTCAGCGTGTCTGGTAGTTGACAGACGTCTCAGAGCGTTGTGTAATAAGTAGTGGAGGTTGTGTTCCGCTTGTCTCAACAACATTACATCAGTTGCCGCTATAGTCGGGTAAACAATTAATGTAGATCTTTCAAACTATTTTAAAAATCATTCTGGCAATGTCTACGATACATTATGCTAAGCAAATTTCAAAACGATTTTACGTTAAAAGTGTAGGTAATATTTTTGCAACGTTACGTAAGGTAACGCGCTACACATACAAATTTAAAATTCATTTCATTACCTCCAATATTGCAATCTTAACATAATTATTTTTAATGCTACAACATTACCACGCTTGGTTTTAGAATTCTTTTGGAGAACTTAAACGGCATTTTTTTTTCATTGTATACTACGTTTTTTCTGTAAGTAACGTAGTCATTAGTAGTAGTAAATTTCAAGAAAAACATTAAAATTTATATTTTGACAAACAAATGTAAAAACCTTAAAACTGAAATAATGTAATGCGACTTAATCGACATCAACGATAATGCCAATATGTTAAACAGTAAGTAGTTTGTACAAACTGAACGCTTCTGCCTAGACGCGTTTAATTTCGTACCCGCAGGCAGAGCATGGCTGGTGTTTTCTCCCTGTCGTCAGAACGACGCGTCAGTGGAAAGACGTTTCGTCAAAAAAGCGAGCATGGTTCTGTTTGTTGCCCGTCAAAGCGTTTCAGATGAACAACGCGACCGTCAACACACTGACACGGTATTTGAGCGTGTTATGAGCCGAAAAGGTGCGTAGGATTTAAAATAAATATCAATAGAAACAATTCCATATTCACAGTTTCAAGTGACAACAGATATTTTTTTAACTAATATAAAGCCTGCACACAGTGTAAACAATACGTGCAAAGACAAATTTAAAGCTCAATTACTGTACACGTACCATAACCTATAACTTGACCATACATCCATAACCTACATCTTGCCCATACTGATCGCTAATACCTAAATAAGTAATACAGTTTGTATTGAATATTTTTGAAGACAAAAACAAATTGTTTTAACTGATGTTTATATAGGTAATTATTGGCGCTGTATTAGTGCACGCACGTGTTTTGTCTGTAATTTAAACGTGTTAGTATAACCAAACCGAATGAAAGTGATGTGCGGTAGAAAAAAAATTCCGGTATTTTAATATTCATGGCTTGAATCTGTAGTACAAAACGCATAAGACAAAATCATTCTCTGCCGAAAATATCCTGAGAAACCAGTGTTTATACGCAACGTACTAACTTTTAAAAACATTGCTACAGTTTGTATTGGCAATTAACCTACAACGTTGTAACTTACAGATATCGCAGGAGGCTATTAAAATTTTTGTAATTCTGAGCAGTACGTTATTCATGTTCATGCGTTGTCTTTTTCCTAGATTGGGAAACCAATTTTAAATTTATATCGTGTATAGGGTCAAGGAGACCACAAAATATATATCTTTCTCAAAAATGTAAGGAACATTTTTTTATTGACTGGAGAATAGTAATTATCGTCAGTAGTATGAAATGGCCGATTCTGGTGCAAGTGGGTTGTGGGTGAGGAGTTGAGGAGTCACCGTTGCCATCTTGGATGACGTCACCGCCGCCATCTTGGATGACGTCACCCGCCGCAATCTTGTTTCCGGTCGCCATCTTGTTTCCGGCCGCCATCTTGTTTCCGGTCGCCATATTGGATTTTCATTTCCTCCTGCTCTCTCATTCCACTTGTAATTTTTTCCTGCTCTCTCATTCCACTCGTAATTTTTCCTGCTCTCTCATTCTCAAAATTTTCCAAAATTTCCCAAAATTAAAAAAAAATTTAAAAAAATTTAAAAAAAATTTCAAAAATTAAAAAAAATCTAAAAAATAATTTTACATCCATCCACCATCTTGGACTTTCATTTTCTCCCGCTCTCTCATTCCACTCATAATTTTTCCTGCTCTCATTCCACCCATACTTTTCTCCCGCTCCCTCATTCCACCCATACTTTTCTCCTGTTCTGTCATTCCACCCATACTTTTCTCCCGCTCCCTCATTCCACCCATACTTTTCTCCTGTTCTGTCATTTCACTCATAATTTTTCCTGCTCTCATTCCACCCATACTTTTCTCCTGCTCTCTCATTCATCAGCTCCCCAGCTACAAGTCTTAACTCTCATTCCTCCTGCTCTCTCATTCATCAGCTCCCTAGCTATAAGTCATATCTCCCATTCCTCCCCCCCCTCCTCCCCTTCCCTTCCCTTAACACCACACCCACCGACCTCTTCTTGTTTCCCATTGTACATCACCTTGGCAGAGGGGGTGTCGTAGTCGGCAGCCATCTTTGTTTCCTACTTACTCACTTGATTCTACTCCACCTGTATACATATACGTTTAAGGGCGATGTGTAATGTGCCATAGGCAGGACTCTCGCCCCTATCACCAATATTTTTTAATGCTTACCTCC
>PNEQ01079149.1:0-29657 GCA_003012365.1 Medauroidea extradentata
TCGACGTCCTGTAGTAACCAAATATACGTTTGGCACAAACAAATTGCGTTTAAATGAATAATTTGGTCGAGGGAAATAATTAATTTTGTTTGAAGGACTCCAAGCTTGGTATTACCAACAAAATATTGTTTAGCTGAAGCAAACATCACCCAAACAAATATATTTAGTATAATGAAACAATTCTTTCTCTCAGTGTATGTTGAATATGTTCGTGATTTTTCAGTGTCTCTATTCGTACTATATGAAATAAACTATTGGTAGAGAAGATAGTACATCGCGAAAATAATTAGTATCTACATGTCCTTGAAAACACTGTAGTATCTTGAATCGTGCGTGCACGATTGGGTGATGTAGTCTGAACACAACGTAGCTGTCTGACTGAGCCAATAAGACTCCCTATGTTGTAATATTTGATGCCTGTTATTGGTCTGCAAGCTGGGTAACAGCTCCAAATACAAGCTACGGCCAGTAATCTTCTGGTAATCCGAACGTGTGTTGAAAGCCAGCAGACAGTCAAGTTTTCCCGCGGTAAATCACCCTCTCTAATTATTAGGTCACCGCTTGGAGTCTCGTAGGGAAATGGCAACAAGGAAAACTTAGCACGCCAGATTAGTGTGCTGCGAATAGAGGCGATACGCTTCTCGCCGAGCGTGGTACTCTGACTCTTATTGCGCCGCTGTTGCCACACGTCAAACGCGGAAATGTGATACCTGTACACAGTCCTCTTATGATTGGCCGTGCATACCTTATGCTCCATACAAATCGCTCGGTTTGGTTTTAGAATCCAGTGGAATTTATTCCTCCCAGTGGCAGCTCTAGGATTTCTGAGGCGCTAAGCAAAACTTAGGCCTAAACGGTAGTGAAAACCAGTATAGCCAACAGTAAAAAACATACGCAACAACTACGTGAATCATGTTCTAAAAACGGGTTTCCTTGGTTTATCATGGATAATTTTATAGTGAGAATTGAATTTATTACTGGCGTTAATTTGAATTATGTAACCAAAAATATATGGTTAGATGATTTACAGAAAGAACACTCTGATGTATCCAACAAATTATAAATAATCCTACATTTCAAATTAATTTCTATTCTCTAGCCACTCCAACATAGTTGGAACACTGGCGGAGCCCTTGCTGTTTGGCTTTATACATTTTTGGTTTCACCTTCCATTCGTGGTTCAATAGAGCCTAGAAAATAACTTAATAGTATTAATGGAAATGTTGTATCTTCTGTGCCGTTAATATTTTGTTACTGGTAAACAGTTGAGGATAAATTGTTAATAGATTTACGCGGATGACTGCTGAGGTAGAATCACAGAATGCTTACAGTAGAGCAAGACAGTGTCTTTTTTTACTTTGAAATAAATCCGCAAATGTAACGTGACTGGAGCTCATTATTAATCCCGTTCAGAACACGTGATGCTGGAGAATGAGCTTATTTAGCCCTCACTTACACGGTATTTACTATACAAGCGGGGCCTTGCGAACTGTCAACTCAGTAGCAGTAGGCCTTATACTCAGTGAGTGTACTGCTAAGTTTTCTAAGTGCCTCATGCAAGATTGATAAGTTCTTAAAATGAATGAATTGTATAAGTGAATAACGTATTACAAGCAAACCATATTTCTGGACATACACAATTGTGAGTGAATGTTTCGAAATAATGGTTCAGTTTGTCAAGATAGATTAAATATTACTTTATTTATCAAATGTGCAAGGTTTCTGCAAATGTAGAAATCGCAACGTAGCTTGATGGGATCCATATATTGCGCGTAATCTGTGAACGTGAGGCATTTTTATGTTAACAATAATATTTTCACTGCTAGAAATAATTTGAAGCAGAAATTGTTCGTCTACAAGTGTGGACACTCGCCAGTCTACGAACTGTGTCCATTTGGCACTTATTGACTGGTTTCCTTCCATAAATAACCGCCCGTTCTGCTGATACACGCAGCGGTATTGTTTTGACATTGCTACTACGATAAATATTACAAAATACGAACAACGCCCCAAGCGGCCAGTTCACTAACAAAACCTAACTTGTTCCTACCACAGCAGCACCACTCCACTGTACTGGTTGTGTTGGGGATTATTTCGAGGACTAAAGGCAAGGTAAATAAAGGTCTATCTATTCTCAATTATACTTTAATTTGACTTTACATTTCCGTTACTTAAAGTATTTCGTCAGTACACAGTACAAACGTAAAGTTAACGCAATGACAGTTTAAATTCGACTGAGAATCTGTTTTTATGAAACCGAAATATTGTGATATAAACCATTAATTTACCATAACAGAATATCACATAAATATTTCAAAAAATTAGTCCAATTATTAAAATATTTTCAATTTTTTTATCATATTTGCAGCATCAACGCCATCTATTGACGAAATGTACAGTTGATTTAATACGAATACTTCTCTAACGGTATTTACAAGATTTTCCCGAGTACATTTAAGAATCGACATTTAACATTTTTCATGAAATCCCAGTACTTCATAATAAAACGATACTCGGAGTTAAACAATTTTCGTTATTTATAACATACATAATCAGTTGGGTCTTTGCATATGGCATCTTGATTTTGACTTTAGTTTTCGGAAACTTAAAGTCAAGGCTTCTTAACTTTAGCTTTGGCGATGCCACTGTGGACGACCCTTAAGAAACCATGTACCTATTTAATGCTACCATAAAGTCAAATGCTCAAGTTTTCAGTTGTGAAACCGCCTTAAATAACAACAAAATGCACCAGCTTTCCACGCCAATGCAAGAAAGTTATCAAGATTAAAAAATGAAAAAAAGTCTCAATCTGCTTATTTAAAGAAATCTCGTGTTGCTTATAGACGTTAGTGATCGCGAGTGTTATATTCTTGAGTGTTTAGCCTCGAAGTGCTGGCATGCTTGTTCGGAACATTCATGAATGTGGCGTGGGTTGGCATCTCTGGTCGACACGTAACCGCTCCGCAGTGTGTAGTCAGCTGGTGCAAGGACAGGCACAACTGCCGTGGAAGGTCGGGCTTGCAACCTTTCATCGCGCAGTTCACTTGTGAACACAGCTGTTGCGTCAACGGCGATTTGCTAACGCATATGCAGGTCCGAATGAATGTTTGTGGGCGCGCCGATTTTGCTTTTACTGAAGATGGTGTATGTATGTATGTGTGTGTGTATATACATATACGCACAAGCTGTCCCGACCTAAGACATTGTATAAGAACTAGACTGTTACGCTGTTCTTTTGTTACATTACCATATTGAACGCTGACATATTGCAGGTCAAGATAGGGGATTGTGTACTTTGGCTGGGGTGGGGGCAAATAATTTTTTTTTCTCCAACAAAATACATTGGTATAGGCCATCGCATGTTATGGGTTGCAATATGGCGCCGTTCAATTTGGTAACACATTGAGATAGACCGTCAGCATTGATCTTGCACCCGTTGGTCCCGGCATTATCGCATTTTTTGGGAACTCCGTTCTGCCCCCCCCCCCCCCCCATACATACATAATTTTTTTTGTGAGAAAACGTAGCGAGTGCACGCACAACTCACCGAAGTTTCATCCTATCGGATGAACGGTATAGAAACGCATAGAAGACGAACGAACAAACATATGGCGTAACGTGGAACGGTATCGAAGAAGTTAATGCGCTGCAGCACCATCTATTGAAGAGTTAGAGTAAAATGGACAGCGTTAAAACCGCCATGAAAAATGAAAAATACATACAGGCCCTATATGCCAAGTTTCGTGGTGATCGGTCAAACGGTGTCGGAGTTTATCGTTCTCGTGTATGTATGTATGTGTGTGTGTGTGTGTGTGTGTGTATGCGCATACGCACGCAAGACTCGCGGTAGTCCAGCCCTCCAGGTAATCCGGCTTCATTTTTTTTTGGGGGGGGGGGAGAAAGAAAAGTAGGCCTATAGTCCCGCACTGTCTTTAATTAGATTAGTTAATTTATTTTACGTAAAATGAAACACTTTAGCTCACTTGCATGTTGTATATACAGCAGTGTTCTTGGCTGCAGGTCAATACTTTTGGCATGCATTTTTTTGCTGCAAGTTAATTGCATTAATTTGTGTAATAATTTATTTCACTATAGTTAAAACAGAATATGATTCTAGTAATTTTAAACATGGCTTTAGTTGTCCCTGCGCAAGTGTCTGGGTGGAAAATGTCTTGTTTGTTGACAACACTTGTCTCGGCTAAGGTTAATTCTACTACATAGATTAGAAATAAAATGTGTTTTCTTATGGGAGAGTTTGGCAGAGGCAAAATAAATTTATGTCGCTAGTTTCGCTGCTATCGCGAAGGGACCAAAAAAAATACGGAACCGTAGTAAAATTAAATGGCAGAAGTAATTTATCTTAATTTTAAAGTGAAAATACACCAATTTCGCGTTTTGTCAACTTAATATACTTAAAATTCAGGAGAGCTCTGTGGTTGGTCAGTTTACTACACCCATTACCAGATACCAGCGCTCAAGCGGCAGAAATTGCCCACGTGTGAAACTTTTAACGTTGATAGAGATGATGGTATATCGCGAAAAATTTTTGTACCGACATACCCTTGAAAACACTGTGATTTCTTGCAACATGTATGATTGGGTGTTATATGTCTGATACTACGTAGCTGTCTGCAGACCAATAATAGGCATCAAATATTACAATAGAGGTACTTTATTGGCCAAGTCAAATTGGGTAACAGTTCTACGTAAAGCGAAAGCCAGTAATCTACTTGTAAGCTGAACGTGTATTGAAATCCAGCAAACAGTCCATTTTTCCCGCGATAAACCATTCTCTCTAAACATTGATCTTTCTAACCTGTAGTAGAATTAACCTTAGCTCGGCTCAGGCGAACTGGCAGGCACGCTGGCAAGGCAGGCACTCAACGCACACACTTGACGGATGTAAACCTCGCGTGGCGATTTGCCGCGTTGTAGCACTGTTGACTCATGTGTCTGCGCGTTATTTTCTCCGCGGTGACCTTGGAAGTGGCGCGGGGCGCCGCAGTCCGTGGACGCCCCCTACGCTGTGTCGTGTCGGCGTCACCGTCCATGTTCCGAACTACTAGCAAACAACAAACGGGTTAGAAAATGTTGATATATAGGATGTCCAGAAACTAACACACAATAAGCACACTACTCGAATACGGGTACAAATTGGATACAGTAATGTTAGTGGCAACATTTTACGTACACAATGTGGCAACACTGCACGGAGAAAGTCCTCTAATGTGACAACACTGCACGGAGAAAGTCCTCTAATGTGACAACACTGCACGGAGAAAGTCCTCTAATGTGACAACACTGCACGGAGAAAGTTCTCTAACGTGACAACACTGCACGGAGAAAGTCCTCTAATATGACAACACTGCACGGTGAAAGTCCTCTAATGTGACAACACTGCACGGAGAAAGTCCTCTAATGTGACAACACTGCACAGAGTTAGTCACATCTTTGAGCTCTGCATGTATCTGTATACCACTGTTACAGTCAAATAAACGTAGAATAAATTTTATACTAGGAGATTTGAACCCGCACCGTGTCATTTATGATAGTGTCCGCTGTAAACCGACCTGGTTTTCCCTTGCTTCACTTGTAGAAATCCAGTCACAAGCAAATTGGACCGGTTGTGACACTTTCAAAACACATCTGTCCACCTCGTGCGAAACTTCAGGTAAAAATACAGCTGTATTAATCCGCTATGAGTTTCTCCTCTGACGAAAGTGTCCCATAAAACGCAAGTAAATCCTACGTCTCTTGCGTACGTTTGTTGATGACAGTAAATATCTATTTCGCCGTTTCCTTAAATAATGTTGATTTAAATGGTTAAAACTTCGTACTTCGTAAACACCAAGGCCATACGCAGAATTTTTTTTCGAAGGGGGCTCGGACCTCGTGATTCAATTTCATTAATTTAAATGTTGGTTTTATAGGCTTTTTTACTATGCTATGTTATACCTTACGTAGCATTATACTATAGTAACAATGTCTTGATAATATGGGAATGTTATAACACCGATCCCCGTAATAAAGTCGCGGCGGGGAGCTATTTTCCCTGAAAAAAAATTTTGAACTTAAGGTGCAAAATGGTGCTATTTAAGGGTGTGGTCTACCACAATTTTCATCACCATTTTTTTATTTTTTTACTTGTGCCAGATATATTTTTTTCTTAATTTAGACACAAAATGTGACTAAATTTGGCTCTTATGAAATTTTTTTATCTCATAGTTTTCGCGTAATGGCTTGTTAAAGTCATATTTTCCATGTTTCCGTTTTAACGACCACAATAAAACCAGCTGATATACCAATCTAAAAAAATCACAGTAGATAAAGACATTACAGGCTACAATGACATGCTCATAAAATTAAAGAATAAAAATTATTTGAATTTTAAAAAAATTCTGAAACTGAAAATAAAAATTTTAAAAATTCAATAATTTTTTTAAAATACAAATCATTTTTATTCTTTAATTTTATGAGCATATCATTGTAGTCTGCAATGTCTTTATTCACTGTGATTTTTTTGAGTTTGGTATATCAGTTGGTTTTAGTGTAGTCGTTAAAACGGAAACATGCGAAATATGACTTTAACAAGCCATTACGCGAAAACTGAGAGAGATAAAAAAAATTCTTAAGAGCCAAATTTAGTCACATTTTGTATATAAAATAAGAAAAAAATATCTGGTACAAATACAAAATAAAATAATGATGATGAAAATTGCGGTAGACCGCGCCCTTGAGCAGTTTCCGTAAGGTAAAGGAGGATAGGCTATAGACACCATCTCACTATTTCATGTAGTGTAAGTTCATACATTTCATTACATGTCCAAAGTGACTGACAGTCGGCGAATGTTATCTCTACTCCAGCATCCTTCCGCTTGATTCACGCTGTATTGTCAGTACTAGGCCTGTTATAATGTCCTATAATTCCAGTTATAATTCAACGCTAAAAGCATTAATCTATAATTGTAGGTTTCTTGAAGCCATTTTGCGAAAATTAAACAATAACAATCCTAGACAATAGTTTTAGCCAACGTTTTATGCAAAATTGTTTCCAGTGTTACGAACTTCTGAGGCACAATCTCTGACGCCGGAACCTCGTGCATTTAACTGCGGCGCAAGAGATCGCGCAAAATAGAATTAGTAATTCTAGATAATATTTACTTATAAAGTTGGCAATTGCCATTATCTAGGATTGTCATTGAGTATTTTATCCATATTGACTTCGAAAAAAGCGTAGAAATAAATTGATGTTGTCTGCGTTTATTTATCTACTCACGTATGTTTTCAACGTCTTTTTTTATTTTGATATTTGTACCAGAATATTTTTTTTCTTATTTTAGATACAGATTGTGATTAAATCTTCTTATGAAATTTGTGTACCTCTCATAGTTTTTGCGTAATGAGTCGTAAACGTCAGAATTTGCACTTTACGGGTTTATGTACGTTTTTTTTTATTTGTGTTAAAGTTATAGCCTACAATATTGTTATACACTGTGATTTTTTTTTTCAGTTTGGTATGTCAATTGGTTTTAGTGGCGTACATAAAACCGTAGAGTGCGTTTACGACTCATTACGCAAAAACTATGAATGATACAAAAATTTCCTAAGGGGAAGATTTAACCACAATTTATGTCTAAAATAAGAAAAAAAAATTATCTGGTACACATATAAAAATAAAAAAGACGTTGAAAACTGACGTAAAGCGCGCCCTTAAGTAATATTTATTCTTCCGTTCCTTTTTTCTTAGATTTGTTTGGCGTAGACTTAAAGCAAACTCCACGCATATTACTTCCCACTTGTAGAAAACTACTGCTGTATTGAAGGCGGTGAACAGCTTTCTTTTTCATTTGTCGTACTTATTAAGTTTGCGTATTTGGAAAGTGACTATATGTTATTAAATTTTGTTTGCAAGCATTTAAGAGCCCACGTGTAACTTCACTTCATTATGTAATAATGATATATTTTTTTTAGGCCGAAAATAAAGGTACAGAAATTTAATATTAGAAATTATTCACTAGGTATAACTGACAACCGTATAGCGAAATGTATGCTTACAAAGTTGGCAAGTACTGTTTTGAGGATTTCTTTTTTCGGTATAAACTGTCAAAATCCTGAAGGTTCTTAAACAGATAAGTCAACGGTATTATTTGTTCCCCGACGTCTTAACCAAAATATCGCGTACAAATTTTGTAATTACTATCATTTGCATATGTTATCAAGTAGGTTAATAACTACGAACAGCTACTGGAGTACAGATCATTCGGGATAAAGTTAGCAATAAAAATTTAACCTTTGAAAAATATCACTAGCCTGTTACTGCATACAATTCAACCTTAACTCTAGCTGCTTTATTGCGTGTATGGTTGGCAGCGAAATTGCACAATATAGTTCGTCTATTTTGTTATTTAAATACAACAATATTGAAATAAAAGCAACCAAAATCTATATTATTGTATTTTATATAATTGGTAATATAACTTTTTTTAAACAAACTGTATGGAATTATACGGACGGCACAACTTATCTTACATTCGCAAACATCAATGAACGTATCCAGAGGGGCTAGGAAATTCCTGTCGTTAGCCGTTTCACGCGGAAAGATACGAAATGTCTGAAAATAGAACTTTAGCAGGGTTTTTTTGTGTGCTCACTTTATTCCGAACCGCCTATAACAATGTGTTTTCTTGCAGTATTTCTAGTGGTGTCACCTTTTAGCTCGGTACTCACAAAACCTGTCGCGACATTTCGTAGCTCCTCGCCGTTCGCGCGCGCGCGTGTGTGTGAGAGAGAGAAAAGGTGAGGTCGACCTTGGCTCGTAAATCAAGCACACTTTCTTTTTTATGACTGCGGCGTTTATGCCCTTCGCCAAGGCAGCCCGGCATTGTACTTAGTTATAGCTGCGGCGGTATATATAGTTGTAAGTAGCTGCGTCATGCGCATGTCGTTCCCTTCCCGCGCTAATAGCTGTCGTGTCACGAGTCGGAAGTGCTTTCTTTGTTCGTCAGACAAAGATGCACCTGCCTCGCCAGCCGCGCCAGACAGAGGAGCAAGGAAATATATCACCTTCCTGTCACGAAGCATGTAATTTTTTTGATAATCAAACCTAAGAAAATTGCCGTTAACGTTCCTGTCTGCCTGCCCTTAAAACGCATTGCAGCGAGTTACAAGTAATCATATTTGGAACAAACTTCTCAACGCGCATTAAGTTTGTACATCTATGAACAGAAAACACATTTCAAACAATGTTTCTATCAGTTAACAATTAGGATCGCTCATTGGAAACACGATTTTCAAGACCCTCAAAATGGCTAAATACAGCTTTTTTTTTTTTAAACTGCCGTATGTAGGAAAATTCTAACCGGATTCGAAAAACACAATAATAGAAATAAACGCTGGAATTTGAAATGTAAATATCGCAAATAAAATAATACTGTCGTCGCTTAAAGTCCCATAGGAAAATGAATATAATAGTAAAGCTCTGCGCGCCAGTTGCTGGGTTTGCGTGAAGAGGCGATAATGTATTACATATGCCGACCGTCACTCTTAACACTCCATCGGTTTTGTGTGTCACATACACCAACGCAGCCTACCTAGATAAGAACCTTAAGGACGCGGTGTACAGCAATTTTCATCACAATGTTTTTTATTTTTTATTTGTTCCATATATATATATATATATATATATATATATATATATATATATATATATATATATATATATATATATATATATTTATTTATTTATTTATTTTAGGTACAAATTGTGACTCCATTTTGTTCTTATGAAATTTTCTTTTATAGTTTTCGTGTAATGGCTTTTAAAGTAAAAAATTGCATGTTTCCGTTTTAAGGGTGACACTAAAACCAACTAATATACCGAACTGAAAAAAAAAATTCACAGTAAATAAAGACGTCGCAGTCTACAATTTCACGTACATAAAATAAATAATATAAACGTTTTGTACTTAAATAAAAATGCTGAAATTTAAAATTAAAATTTAAAATATTCGATGTTTTTTTTAATAAAAAAAAATATTTTATTTTGTGGTTTAACATAGTTGAACTTATAGCCTAAAACATCTTTATTGACTGTGAATCTTTTACTTCGGTACGTGAGTTGGTTTTAGTGTCGTCCTTAAAACGGAAACATGCAAATTTTGGCTTTAACGAGCCATTACGCAGAAACTATGCAAGATACAAAAATTTATAAGAGCAAAATTTAGTCACATTTTGTGTCTAAAACAGGGGGGAAATATCTGGCACAAATATAAAAATAAAAATATGGTGATGAAAATTTCTGTTCCGGGTAATTCCCGATTTTTGCACGTTGGAAACGTGGCGGACGTTGCCGATCTTGGGTTGACTTTATCGGGGTACTCTTGCGTCCACCGCCCTTGAATTACATATCCACTGTCACCCCTCACCTACCTCTGCCCACACAGCTCTCCTCACCTACGCTGTAAATCGGAATCAGTGTTTACAGTCAATGCTGTGTTTGTTAATCATTGAAATATCAGTTAAGAGATCTGTTTCTGACTGATGAACGTGTACAATTCACGCAAGGACGGCCATTTTTAATTTACAGTATTTTCCATACGTTGGAGTGTAAGAAATAACACAATATTTCTTATATTCCGTAAGATAATATGGAAGTAATGTTTTTTCCACCACCGTAAAAGGGGTGAAATGGATTGCTTTAGAGGCATGAAATATCGAAAATATCTGTACGTCATCTGAAAATATTGCAGTGGGAAAAATATCGATAATTACAGACGGTTGTGCACCATTCCACTTAAAATTCACTGTTATTAGAGAAGGGGATTAGCGCGGGAAAAGTTGACTGTTTGCTGGGCTTCAATGTAATGTATTCATTTCTTACGCTTTTATTTCGTTACTGCGGCGAGTCCCTATTTGACTGGTCCAGTGATATCTCTGGTACACTACTTCTGGACGCCTGTCATTCGTCTGTAAACAACTAGACTGTGCCACATAACCGTCGGCCAACAATACATGACGCAGGTCGATACACTGATTTGCAGAATACGCTGGCAGAAAACATTTTCGCGACAAATCACCTTCTCTACTGATAATATGTGAGAATTATTTTTAAGTAAGTTAAATTTAGTCATTGAAACAATCAGCACGTTTACGCTTGTAATTTCAGTTGCTATTTTTTAGCCGAAAGGATTGGGATTTCACCGAAGCTGTTCACATATCACTGATTCAAGTTGCGTGTGCCACTACTCAAGATCTAATTGCTTAGCGCTGACCAAGATCTGGTCATTAACTTGGTTCAGATATTTTGAGGAAATGTGGACATTTCTGGTGGCATTCGGTGTTCAGGCCTACATGACACTGCAAGATAAAATACACTGCGCGTATGGTGAAATTGACGTCCTAGGTTTACAGGTTTACTTTGGTACGTCAAATATTGTCTGACATTGAGTGGTTATATTAAGTAGGTGCTAAAGTGAATAATTTCGAGATGTTTTAGAGGGAAATACGAAAACAAACAAAGGTCTAAAACGTTTAAATTATGTGATTTAGACAATCCGTGAAGAAAATATACAATTAAGGATGTCCGTTTTCAAAATTTTGTTATGATTATATGTCAATTTAAATCATAAAAAGGGCTATGTTTAAGTTTTTTTGACAACTCGTAAAGTAATCGACGTATCTAAAAATAAAAACAGATGTCTACACTGAAATAAATTTTTACCGAGTGTTTGTTGGATAGCAAAATGTATATTTTCTTGATCTAACAGAATGTTTTGTTAATAAAACTCAATGCCAAAATCAGCAGACCTTTTGTTTGTCCAACATAATATGTTTAGTTTATTTGGCAAAGTACGTACGCCTAACGATATAATATTTTGTTGACGCTAAAAAGAGTAATTTGTGAGGAACACAAATGTTTTTTTTTTTTTTTGCGCCAACTAACATTGTTAGTGCACGCCGTAGTCTGTAAGTACATTTCAAGAGTTAGTTTGCACTTTCTACGACAATTAGCTTCAAGCTATATTTTTAAGTGATTTGGGTATCGCTTCATTCAGATACAAATAATACCGTTTGAATAGTTTCTACAGAAAACGAAAAATAAACACACACAACTTGTTGCTATATATCTGGTTTAATATTAAACATTTTACGATATGCACACACACGCGCGCGTGCAAGCACACACAAAATGATGTGTCAATGGACAATGTTCTGTCATGGTCGTGGGTGCTGGTGGGCAATCCTGAATGCGATAGGTCCCATGTTTGATTCTCGGTGGTATCGCGTATTTTTTAAATGACCTTTCTCCAAATCTACGCACAGTCAAAGAAATATTTATTTGCACTGACCAAATATTTCACTAGTACAACAAAATAAAAAAAAATTGATTTTATTTAAGCCAAAACAATTTCTTTATATACAAATTATTTGGTCACGCTATACAAATTTTGTTTAACTCAACTAAGTTAAACTTTCCTCTTTCTGTACCGTAATTGATAACTATATACATGGCATTTCCCTTTCCTTTCCATTACAGACAGGAAAAATGTCATCCAAAAAGTAGATGTGTTTGACGGCTATGCCTGTCTGTCTGTGTGTCTGTCCGTGGCATAGTAACTCCTAAACGGGTGGGCAAATTAAAAAAAAATTAAGGTACTTTCATTGGGATGGTTTTTAGCTGTATTTGATTTTAAAAAATCTGAAGAACTGTTTAAGGTTATGAGCGTTTTTCCGAATTTGTGTGAGAATTCCGTAGACAGTAATAACTATCTGTGGCGTAGATGAAACTTTGAATTTTATCAGAGCTTTCAGATTGAAAAGGAGACTAAATATCGTACGACGGAAAAATAGGAAAGACAAGGAAAACGAGAAACCTGTAATAATAAATGTGACGTCTCTCTCTGTGATTAAAGTAGCTCCCAAACAGATGGGCCGATATCAATGCCTTTTTGTATGACATAAAATATTTCAATACCTTTAAACTGTGTAAAAGTGTGTCATTTTATTTGATATTGACAATCATTGTAGAAGAATTATAGTTTTATAAACTACAAGTAGGCCAACATTTAAATTAAAATTTAAAAACCCGACCCATAAATCGATCCTTTAAAAAATATAAATGCTATGTTAAAATTATTATCGACCCTTAAATGCGTCGCAAGACCGCTTAATAAACAAAACTACAGAAGATAGTTAAAAATTAGCGGGATTAAATCAGAATAGATCTAAACAAGATCAAATCCATAAAATTACACATGAATTCAACATGTTAATTTAAATATAGCCTAATTTAAGATTTATGCTTATCCTATGGAATTATGGAACTGTCACTTGTGTACACACAATTTTCGTAAGTTTTGTTGCATACTTTTCTGTTTTAAGTGTGCTGATTTAAACTACCTGATTTGTTTACTTAGTGGTCCGCTGACGCATTTAAGGGTCAAAATTTGAAATTATTTGTCATTTTTTACGATCTGTTTAGGAGACCTTCGTGACGAAGTCTCATTGATCCAGGCTTCCTGGGTTGTGTGTAGAGCTTCGTGAGAAGCTCTATAAAACAGAAGTGACCTCAACCGAGAAAGAAGCCTAGATATAGGTCGTTTCAGATAAAGTGAGAACTAAAAATTTAACCTTTGGAAAGTACTGTATCACTAGCCTTTACTGCACGTAACTCAACATTAACTGTAGTTGCCTTACAGATTGCGTAGTGGCAGTGAAATTACGCAAAATAGTTCCGTATATTTTCCTATTCAAATTCAGCAATACTGAAACAAAATCAATCGAACTCGACATAACTATTTTACGTAATTAATAAACTTTTTTTATTATAACTGTAGTGATTTATACTGAATGCACTGTTTATCTTACAAGCGCAACTATCAAGTGACGTGTCCATAGAGGTTAGACATTTTCCCGTTGTTAGCCGTTACGCGCGGAAACATACGAATTGACTGAAAATAGAAATTTAGCAGGGCTTTCTTGAATATATATTTTTTTTTTTCGCAACAGTCGGGCTCGTGTCGAACTGATTGAAGTCTTGAGTGCAAGTTGATGATTTGTTTAGGTTTTATTTGTTTGAGGTGTTTACGTGCTTTTGAAAAACTTTACGAACTCAGTGATGATCTAAGTGGAGTGAATTGAGGGATTTGTAGAAAATGGGACCAATATAGATTTAATCTAGTGTATGTGTGGTGTATGTGTGCGAGTGTGTGAGAGATAATTTTTATGCAATCGCTAGAGGCACGAGTATTTCGCGTATTACTCTGGCAACAGCCTAGACTTCTCAGACCTATACACTCACTGGCCAAAGTCAAATATCTGTTGGCTTCTAACCGTATCTCGTGTTACCATCACGACGTTTCCTTATTTATCACTGGCTTACAGTCATCGAAGAAGTGTTAAAACAGGTGTAGTCTAATCACTGGAGTAGTGAAGTATACAATACTGGCATTCAACGTGACCTAGAATCAATACGCGAAATAATCGTGCCTCTAGCGACAGCCGCAGGGCTAGGAATAATTCGCGAGTTCAATGACCTGCTTGCTAGAATCCAATGTCCTATACATACTCAAGCCCCGTCTATTCGTTCATTGTCTGCTGTCTGAAGGAGTAGCACATAATGGACAAATAATAGGGCTTCGGTATACACAGGATAATGGATTCTAGCATGTTAGTCGTTGAACACACGAAATATTCCTAGCCCTAGCGATAGGTTTTTAACAGTGAACTGAGTAGGCATATTTTTGACAGCATTTTTGTCAAGAATGTTTCAAAATATGTATTCCATTTTTGTCTCAGGCGTTTAATTTTGTACTGTGTTTATTACTTACACAGGTGGAAAGTTACACATTGTCTGAAAGGGAGCATGTAACTATGGTTTCAAAATGTCCACTTAACCGTGACTAGTCTTGCAAGTAGGAGCAGTATAGCACGTGAAAGCACGCCGCCTGACTCATGAAGGTTGTGCCTGATTCCCGATGATGTCACTCAGCAGCCCGTAGCCGTGACGCGGACAGGCTGGGTGTGCTGAAATTCTCACTCCCTTCTAGCGTGACGTCATAGGCGTTTGGACAGTTGGTGTTAGTGCATGAGCTATGCACGTGCCTCGCCTCCACCAAGGTTCGATTCCCGGCGGGGTCGGTCCCCGCCCGCACGCCAGTTGAGTGGCTTGCGCTTAGCGGAGACATGATGCATTTAGAGACATGAACTTTTCGCGAAAAGAATTTTGCCCCACTTTGTTCCAGTGCCTTATGTGCACGTCTGCAGTTCTGCTTCATAGATATTGGCAGCGTGCCTTTGAACTGTGACGTTTCTCATTTGACTGTACCAATCACAATAAGGTTACTGTAAAACCCCATGACACACGAATGTCAAAACTTCCAATCTCTGACCGCGAAGCAAGTTTGCTGACGTGCACACAAGTCACTGACACAAAGTGAGGCAAATTTCTTTTCGCGAAAAGTTCATGTCTCTATGCATGATGCACAAGGCAGTGTCGCCCTTATCGCTCCCTGGACCCCGGCTCTCAGGTGCGGATAAAATGTCCAGTAAGCGGTAGCCGTAATTATATAGGCCCATGTATTTATTACAAAAATACGAATAAACGTTTAAAATGTAGTGTAGTATTCTCCAAGAAAATGTTTACATTGCTGCTGCTTTGCGGTTTATTACGGAATAAATATAACACTGCATGTGGAATCATATCGTGAATAATATTCCACGAACACGATGTAAACTGAGTGGTGCAAATGTGCAGTGCATTATGGCAACAAGTTGGCAAAAGTATTGCCCGTCTCTTGTGGCCTAATAGGTACTATTATTCATGAGCAGTTTTAATACATGGTAGTTTTATGATGAGGAAAGTAACACGCAGACTTCTATTTGCTTTTGTTTGATGCGTTCCACATTTGCACGCACATTTTTTTTAACTCTCCTGTGTTCATATGTTACACACATGGAGCTCACAAAACTCGACTGAAATACGGAATGGCTCCAGGAAAATGTGGAGAATGGGATGGAAGATCTTTATCGCTTCAAGTACTGCAAGCACTTAGAATTCCCGACGCTGAATACATTATGTGTGTAACATACTTTATTTCGCGTATAATCCCAAGTACAGGCTGAAATATAATGCGTAGGTACACGTAACTTTTAGTTATTGGTACAGTTTTTGCGTGAAGATTTTTTTTTTCTCCATTTGACTGTAGGACTCGCACAGAAAGCTTGCTAGTAGAAGCGCCTGTAAGGTAGCCGGTAGGCAACCCGCAGAGACGTAGCGCTGTGATGTGTGCCTATAGTGGCAGGGGCTAGGACTGTTGGGTTCTTCACCTCTTCAGTATCCACATTTTCAGCTGTAATTACAATGCCTCTTACTTCCGCGTGGTTCCACGTTGCCCACACAATACCGTTACATTCGCCAAAGCCCATGTAGATAGAAAGAAAGAGAGCTTCGTCATATTTGCGCATTTTTGCACATAAACTTTGTACTTGAATATATTACTGCACATTGTACACTTTTTTTGCGTACATGTTGTGTCCCTACATGTGTTTGTTTCTTGTATTTATTCGTGTTTGTCTATTGCATTTACTCATACTTATACTATTGAATTTTTTTCACTTGCGATTAATTAGGCTCATTGTGTGAGTTCACGCTTTTATTTATCCTCTCTCCTTTATTAATGCGTCCCTATACCATTCGTTTGATTGCGATGAAACTTTGGTTTGGTAGTTTAGTGAGATGTACTTGGGTTCGTGAAGGCTGCAAAATAACTTCTTTATTTGGGGGGGGGGGGGGATGAAGGCAAAATGGGATATAGAGCCAGAACGAAGTGCCCAAAACATTTGATGACATAAAACTTTGGTGAGTAGTGCGAGCAATCGTAAATATTTCTGTCAATTTTTTTTTTTTTTTTCGGGAAGGCAAGGGGCGCAAAATGGGGAACAGCTTGTAGATAAATAAATTCAATAATAGTTTGTGTTTATTCTATAGACTCTTTGCTCGCGAGTATTATTCGTAACTGATAATATTTACTTTAATTGAAAAACCTCTTTGTACACAAGATTGGTACTTCAGTCATCAAGTGTTAGAATGTCCAAGCGACTAGTTGAACTAATTCTGCAGAAGGATAAGTAGCGATAACTGTCCACGCGAAAAGCAGTCTTAAGTTTGTCCCTGCCACTAACAGCGACTTCGCCTGGGCCTTATTTATAACACTGCCAATTTGACGTTATGGGGTAATTACAGACACCTAAGGTAAGAGGGTAATCGGATGAAAAACATCTGTTTACCTTGTGCACAACCACTGGTGACTGTTCCCTCAATTATATATTTGCAAAATATTCACTTTAACTATATTGCCATTACAAAGTTTCAGTGGGTAAAGGTTTCGCGGAAACGTATTTGGTGCCCCAAACCTGAGATTAGTGAGATGATATATCGTCGGTTTACTGCCAAAAGTGATTAAGTCAAAATGAGATAAAATTATAAAAAGGCTAGGAATATGTATATGTTGTTCACGAACAATATTGTCCAAGTTTAAAGTCTATTCGTCGTTTCGTACTGTTGTGTCACAGTATAGTAACATACCACATTTTTGTTAATATATATAATTTAATACTGTTTTTAAACAAAATAACATTTATGACTTAATCACCTTTGGCAGTAAACCGACGATATGTCACCTGATATTGTAGAGGAACCTAAGTGGAAAGCGAACTGCAATTTTACCCCTTTTAAAGACTACATGTAAATTGCACTAATTCGATCTGCCTTGTAGTTTTTGTGTGTCAGAATTGAACGTTCGCTCGCAGCTTTTAACGGAATTCGAGCCCAGAACCTCCCGGATTTAGTCCTGAGTAACAAACAACTGCGTCACGTAACGTCGAAATAATTCATGAAAATAAAATATTATTAAAAATAAATAAAATATCTGTGTCCTAGGCTCATAGAGGTTGTACAACACCACGTATCGATATGTTACTGTAGAGTGAAACTTCTGTATAGATTGTTTCTCGCTGCTGTTTCCTGCTTTTCGGATCGTCTGCCTTGAATATTGACCAACTTAGTTTTATTCTTAATAATCACGTTTCTTATAAAGAAAAAAATTGCATACGTTTTTTTTTTCTTTTTTTTTTCTTTTTTATATTTACGTAAGCATAACTCTGACGCGAACAACACCTCAATATCGCTACTGGTTAGATAGATATCGTGGATTGATGGAAAAGAAATTTTGTGCTTTTTCACCCTTTAGGGTGCAGAATTTCGAAATATTTTTAATTTACGACTTAGATATTTGTATAATTATCCAACTGAAGCGTAAATCACATCGATAGCCCGTTCAGGCGAATCAAAATCGATCATTCACTAAAAAACACATATCACCCCTGCACAAAATTGAGAAATCGAATTTCGAAAAATCTGAAAACCGTTTTGCGATAATTTCTGTAGTCATCGTCCTGAAGCAAAAATTAATTGTATATCTCGACGGGTTCGATAGATATCGAGGATTTATCTAAAACACATTCAAGGTCTTTTCACCATCTAAGAGAGTAAATTTCAAAAAACCCTTGAATCACATTTTAGAATACTTTATTGGTATCTCGTGGACGTAAAAAACACATTATCCCGCTGGGTTCGAGATATATTGACGATTAATCGAAAACGCTTTTCACCATGTTTCACCCCTTTTCACGTCCTTAGGTGGCGAATTTCGAAAATTCCTGAAATTACTTTTTAGGTATTTGAGTAAGTAACAATCCTAAACAAAAATCACGTCGCTGTATAAAAAACTATCGGATCGATATATATCGAATGTGAGTCGAAAACTCATGTTACCCCTTTTTTAACCAGTTTAGGGCCGAATTCAGAAAAAAATATTTAAAATGGCACTTGGAATATGTACAAAAGCACAATTTAAAGCAAAGAGCACTTCGATATCTCGATTGATTCGATACATATGGAATGATAATCGAAAACACATTTCACGTATTTTCGCCCCTTTAAATAAAGAATTTCGAAACGTCTTTGAGTCCTGTCATGGACATTTGTAAAAGTAACCAATTAAAGTTAAAATCACGACGATAGCCAATTGTGTTTCAAAGATATAGACGATTCATTAAAAACACATTTTGCCCCTTTTTACTGCCTGGGGGTCGAATTTCAAAAAAACCTAAAACTTCTTCTTGGGTATTTAAGTAAGCAATATTTTGAAGAGAATATCAACTCTCTATCCCGAAGGGTTCGATAGATATCGATAGTTGATTGGAAACACATTTAAGGTCTTTTCAGCCCCTTAAAAGTTGAACTTCGCAAAATCCTTAAATTGGCTAATATGCATTTTTACGAGTGTCCTATATTAAAGTAAAAATCACCATGGTTGGCCGTCGGGTTCGAGCTATATCGACGTTTCTTCGGAAACACATTTCACCCCTTTTCACCCCCTTAGAGGTCGAATTTCGAAAAATCCCTTCTTAGTGCTCGCCTACGACCTGAGGGGAACTCCCACAAAAATTTTCACGATTCTAGGTCCAGTGGTTTGGGTTGCAGTTTGATATGTCAGTCAGTCAGTCAGTCAGTCAGCTTTCATTTTTATATATAGAGATATGTATGTCTGTGCATATTAAGATTACAGAAATTCTACTGATAAAATAATGCGGAAAGATTTGTAACCGCTCGGCGCACAATCAGCTTATACATATTTTAATTAATTAATTTTTTGTAGAACTTTGAACTTGGTTTTTACTGTCCAATTGCGACCATATGTTTCTCGCACTTCTGATTCCTCGGCAAGTTCTCGTAATTTTCTGTTCTTATGGCAAAGTATGTTTCATCACTTCAGCCTCATTGGCTGCTAAGACCTCGTTAAAGGGCAGTAAACACACTCACCTCACCGTAGAGTTATAACACTGTAATAGTAAACAGAAGTTGTAACTACCTACCTACATACCCACTCACCTCACACCCTACAAACTTACTGCGCATGTGTCTGAAACCCGACTCAGGGTGTCTACTAGGTCACTAAAGTCACGAAAGTCACGAAAAAATCACGATTTGTGAAAAATGTCATGAAAGTCTCACAATAGTCACTAATTTGAAGTATATTGTGATATGTCACGAAATATTTTTTCGGTTGTTTGAGTCTTATCGAATCATTTGTCAAACGTGCGTGTTTACACTACTAGTATTTCTCGTGCCCTGTGCAAGTAAAGTCATTAATTAGTTTGTATATTAGTTATCATAGTGATCTTCATAAAAACAACATAAATTTAGGTCTATATTGATTACACATTTTAAAATTGGACATGCTTCGCGCTATCAGCAGCTGGATGGGGAACATAATGAAAATTGTCGGCCTGTTGCACTTGTTAAAAAAAAATTATAAATTAATTATGTTTGAACAGTTTTTCAAGAAAATGTCACTAAATTTTACTTTTACAATCTGGTAGACATGCACCCTGCTCGTGTGTCGTGTGTCTTGTTGCCTCCAGTCTTGTCTGGGCGACACCCAGACGTGTGTGTCGTTACTGCGGCTACAGTTTACATTGTGTCGTTCCAGGCGATGCTGCGGCCAACGACTGGAGCGTGCTGCTGGTGGCGGCAGTTTTCTCCGTCTGTTCCGTGCTGCTACTGGGCTGCCTATGCTGCCGCAACGACAAAGGCTTCCAGGTAAGCCACTTGCGTCTTATTCTCGAGGGGGCCTTCAGCGGTCCTCGTGACGTCTTTAGGTTTAGTCATCTGTGATAGAATTCTTCCTAACTATCCATCCTAAATCGACGTACGTGCCTCTTTTGCTACCATACGTACAAGTAGCAGTTGTCGCGCCGACGTAATTGTAACTACCCAGTGACTTAATTTATCAGTTTATAATTTGTACGAAATTCATATCCCATCGACAGCCTTGACTACATAATGAGACTGCCAGCACCCTAGCTTGCCAGCAAAGAGTTTGGATGGGGGATCAGTGACTCAGTTCACACGATTACTTTATTAGAAATAAAAAACTTACTTTATTTTTATTCAAAAAATAATGGCAAAGAAGTTGGATTTCGAAAATTTTATTCGCTCGTAATGTTTGTCGAATATTAATTTAAACGTTAGGCAGTATTAATTTATATTAAATAATAAAACACAAAAATTACCACAGTTTCTCATTGTGGAAGTTTTTCTCAAGAAATTTGACGTTGAATAAGTCTACTTTTTGCTTGATCTCAGAGTTTTCATAAAAAAAATAGGTTAATTGAAAAAAAAAAAATATATATGCAATTATGTAAAAACTTGAAAATTATAAAATAAGAGTTTCATATTGGTTCTGCTTGTCGGTGAAGTTTGGGTTTCGCGAGGAAGAACAATGTTGAAATGTGGTAATGTACTTTAGTGTAACTGATATATTTGTTGGCAGACCCACTGTAATGCCACTTGTCATAAACTAACCACGCATACTTTGTGTCTACTTTCACTTTTCCACTACCACGTAGCTAATTGTAATTACTTTGCGGCGTGAATAATTTGACTTCGTTACCGCATCTGTAGCTTGAGGGGATAACTAACATTTCTGAATGCGGCAGATTCTCGGTACTTTTTTCCGATTTCTTGCAGTGCAACAAACAGTAAGTTAGAAAACAAGTGGTGTATGGTGAAACAGTCTTATTTCACCCAACAAATTTTTTATGAACGAAATAGTAAGACTTAAGGCCTTGATATTTCATTATTTCAAACAATTGCAAATAACTCGAATGTTTTTTTTTCAAATGCTTTAAAAAAATTTGAGACTGTGTACAGTCATACGATACACAATTTTTCCAAAGCGTTTTCTATTATTATGTACCGTTTGCCAGCAAAACATTGTTTAATTCATTTAGGCTTATTTTAAAACCAAAATATGTGCTATTTCAGGGGCAAAAATCTAAAAATCCGCTTGGTGTATTGCAACAGAAAAATTCAGATGCAAACGACGATATATAAGTGTTAAAACTGCCAGAATGAATTTTTGATATATGTATTAATTTGCGTTAAAAAATATATTTTCGAAACCACTGAAAAACCAAAGAGCGAGGCCTTAACAAAATTAGTTGTACTGAGTTAACAAACTGTACATATGTTCTAGGTAATCCATAACTTTTGTCGGTTTAACAGAATCTGTGCGACAGCAAAATATTTGTTTGATTGGCCTCTCATACTTGATTGGCCATGGACATACGTATGCACTTTTCCTGTACTAAGCATAGTTCTGTGTAGGTTAAAGTCTGAACGCGGCAATCTAGTGGCTGAGGGTTGCTGGGTATATACCGCCGCCAGATTTCGCCGAGCGACCGTCTTGACTGCAATGCGTTAATGGAGCTCTGCATCAAATAAAACGTGATTTTATGTTACTGTACAGCCCTTTTACATTACATTAATAGTAATTTCCCACACATTAAATATTTTTCGATTCCATAGTTTTCTTCAAGGGTATGTCAGAATAGCTATTAGACTATTTTTCGCATACTTACAGAAAGTTAAAATTATTCAGACGACATGAATGACACAATTTAGAATGAAACTATACTCCATTTCATATAAGTGTGGATAAATCTGACAGCAACTTATGAGCAATAATTTGTAATATTTCATAAGTTGCTGTCGAATTAATCCATACTTACATGAAACAGAGTATAAGTTAAATGCATTAAGCTACAGAATGACATAGTTCTAATTTCACGTTAAATTTTTTCTTAAAAATGTTCCTACACGTATCTCAATTAATTTTTTACGTGAAATAATAATGGTGTCATTCTGTAGGTTAACATTTAATTTCAGTCAAATTTATTTCATTCTTATCGTTTGAATAGTTTTTGCTTTGGGTAAGCAGCAAACATGGTCAAATCACTACACTGACAGCATGTGCTTGTACGAAAACTATGGAACCGAAAAATATAGTATTTGTAGGAAGTTACTATGAATGTAGTGTGTAAGAGCTGAACAGTATGGCAGTGTACGTAGATGTACCAGACGCCGGAGTGTCGTACATTGCCTGGCCTGGACCATCAAGACAGTTGCTACATGCACGGCCGAATCGCCGCCCGCGTGTTTGCCCCTGGGGGACATGTAGTTGTCGCTGTCTGCTAGTTAGTGGCTTCTGGCAGCATGTAAGGTCGCACAACCCAGCTATAGATCGGTTACAGTTGGCAGTAGTACACGGGGGAGGGTGGGGAGGGGGGAGGTTTACTGAAATAGCGGACGTCCCCGAAACCTAGACCTCGATTCTGGGTGCTGTTTTTGTACGCATTCACTTTTGAGAGCGCTGGAATAATCGACGCATTAAAAAAGCATCTGCGATAAGGGAAGCCGATAAACACCTAACTAAACCAGATAAAGTTGGTAATCCGCGAACAATACACGTAACGCAGAGCTATATATCAACACATTTAAAGGTAACATCCTTTATTGTCAATGCGCTGAATCATTGCCGGTAGATTTCGTATTGGCCTGATGATAGTTTCGAAAAGAGTAACACTTTCAGATCTTCCAAAGACGGAGAGAGAGTATGTGTATGCTTTCGTAAGTGGACAGAATTGGTATATCTGGATCTGGAACTTAGATAGCAATGAAGTTTTACTGAGTATATAGCAGTCAAGGGCTTGTTCCCGAGTTTTTTTCAGACCGGTGACAATAACTCAAACATTTTGTAACCAAAAGCTTTGAAAAAATTTGAGTCAATATGCAGTCACACGATGCACAATACTGTGGGTGCGTTTTTTAAAACAATGCACCATTCGTCAGCAAAAAAATATTTTGCTTAATTTTTGCTCATTTTGACGACAAAAACGTGGTACTTTGGGTGCTGAAATCTAAAAAACCGTTCAGTATAATTCTACAAAAAAAATTCAGCTACAAATTATAACATACAAGTGTCAAAACTGTGGAGCCAAATTTTGATATAAATATTAGGTAGCAATAAAAAAATATTTTCGAAATCACTGCAAAACTCGGTATAAAGGCCTTAATAATATGTTTTATTGCGGTCTAAATTTTGTGGTATGAAATGTACTTTATGTACTGTAGTCATTAGTCACATAGCATTTTTAGAGAGCGATGTGCATGCCGAAAACGTTTATTAAAATGCCTATATTTTGAAAGTTAATTCAGATATATTTTTAGAAATAAAACCGCATTCATAGAAAACATTTTGCAATATTTTTGATAAAACATTTTACCAGAGAGCCACTCTCCTTTGTCGTAATCTTCTACGCCTAGGATTAATCTTTTTTTTTTTTTTTTTTTCTGTATTCACTTTCCGCTTCCTATACATAAACAGCCTTTTTTTTTTACATCGTTATCGCATTGTTACATGTTTGAGACACACAAACTTTATCATGTTGGCAATTCCCATGAGTTCTTTTGAGATAGAGGTCTTATGATTTTAAATAAAAGAGTTAAATCAAGTACTGGATTTAATAGCTCACAAAGCTACGAACTACACGAAACAGTAATCAACTATAACTCTCACAACACAATTAATTACGCACACGATTACTACTGTGCCACAGAACGTTAATTAACTTTGACAATTAAAGCACAAGAATATTTACCATTAATAAATTCAGACTACAAATCACAATGAAAGTTCAGTCATATATCCAATGAACAGTTACTCTCAAATAATGACAATGTACAACCTTAACAGTCCTAAGGGAGGATGGCTCACCATGTACAGTGCAGCACCCAGAGTGCACCACTGTCTTCACTCTTGAGGTCTTCGGTTCGACTCCCGTCGCGCACCTCCTTCTTCACCTGTCGACCCGCAGTAGAAGCTTTCTTGCCTCACCCAGTACTGCTCCGAAGGTATGTGCCTGTAGCCTCGCAGTAGACTCCGACGTCACCAAGACGTCTTCCTGACATCACCAAGATGCCCTCACCAGCCTTTCTGCACAAGCTTAACACCTCCTCCGAGCAGGACCAATAGCGAACTCTCGAAGCACTTCTTCTCTTGAATCACCAGGTAGACAGTCTCCTCAAGTCACCAGTTACTGCCCTCCTCGACACAACACTGTCAGTGTTGTTCTCCACAGCTCACCACCTCTGCAGCACTCCAACACAACACCACAACTATTGTTCATCCTTCCTGCAGCCCGCTGGCGTCACACAGCCTCGACACCGACCACTGCCGTCGTGCTGCCATCCTCGAGACGCCATACCTCGTCAGCTCAGTCGTGCCGACACACAACACCTTAGTGTTGTCTGTCCCTTCTGCAGGGCGCTGATGTTACTTAGCCTCGACACCGACCATTGCTGCCGTGTTGGCATCCTCAAGACGCCACACCTCGTCAGCTCCGTCGGTGTTACATCAGCCTCGACGCCGTGGTGTTACCGCTCCCAAGGCGCTGGATCCTTAAATCAGCGCCGCCGCCAGCGTCGCCTCTCGGCCCGTCACTTCTCACGACGTCCTTCGTCGTCCCAGTGGCAACGCCACCCCTAAGGGCGCTGCCTCACACCACTCTCGGTCTCACTTTATCTTCACGACTCACTACTAAGACTCCACAAGACTCTCACCTCCCAACTCCGCACAAGACTCTGCAATACTAGACTGACTCATGTTGCGCAGTTCCGATGCTTTTATACGGCCCCTTCAATGACGTCAATGGCTGATGAAATACGGTGATCTGAAGTCTAAAAATAGACATCACCTCACACGTGACTGTTGATAGTCACGTATTCGCACCGGCGTCATCGGGGAAACCCAGTGACGTCTCTCGGGAGATGCGACATAGCTGCGAAAACCCATGACATTACTGGTTGACTCACAGAGCTGACCACCCAGCATGATGTAATGTGCCTGCTGCCCGGCCAACACGCAACAGTATGTTTTAGTCCCTTTTAAGAGCGCCAGCCATTTGGGAATGTGATGGAATCTCAGAAGTGAAGAAATCATAAGGACTAACTTAACTCGCATACACATATAATGCTTCCTCGCTCACAGGTTCAAGGTGATAATTAGAGACACTGGAAAATCGCGGGAATAGTTGACTGTTTGCTAGGCTCCAACGTGATGTATATAACACTGAATGTTTTGTATCAACAATGGTTATGGTTTATTTGTAGCATTTTTTCTCTCTACAACAGGCCCAGTTAGAACTACAAAGCTTGGACACACAGCGTGTGTGATTTGTCCCAAAACTGTTCACACGTGTCACGGTTAATATAATACAGTTTATTGGAGAATATTTTAAACATTTTCGCGATTTTCCAGTGTCTCTAGTGATAATCTGGCGCGCAGTGTTTACGTTGAATATTTGGAATTATGTGACTAAGTATATTTTGACTGGTGGAAAGTTTTTACCAATGTGCAGTGCAGAGCCCTTTGTTCACTTCGCACGTCTTCGAAGCAGTAGATTTCGTGATATAGCTGTTAGCAAGTGCAGTTTTTAGCCATTTTAGAGGGCTCGTAAACATTATTTCCAATGCGCCTGAAAGTCGCCTTTGTAATATTTTCTTTCCTTGCAGAGATACATTGGGAACTCGTATAATAAACGTGGAGTGTTGACCGCTGAACTTCAGCAACTATGTAGGCCATAGGCGCAACTATAATGGACATTTGGGGAGGGCACAATTCTGTGTAGACTGTTATACTCAAGCTACCCCTACCTGTAATCAGTAACGTAGTCAGAATTTATGAATTTCAGACGGGGAAGGATGGCTGTCCTGCGAATATTATAAAGGATCACCCACCACATCTTCAAGCGGGTGGTCCGGGAGTCCTCCCCCGGCAAAATTTCGGATTTCGAGGTGAACTAGTTTTCATTGCTAAACATTGAATATTCTACTGGTATCAGTATCACTGATTATTCAATATTAAATTAATTGTAATTTTTAAGACCTTGGTTGGTTATTAATTTGGGGAGGGGGGCCTGTGCCCTAGTGCCCCCTCCCCTTAGTTGCGCCTATGATGTAGGCTGACGCCTGAAGATATGACGGTAAGGTAGAAATCAGCTGCGAGGAAAAATTTAGTGTAGTCTTAAAAAGTAGTAAGTTTACTATGACCAGTGTACTCGAGGTTTAGGAGACGCGACGTGGGCCACGACGCGAACCATTCCCTTTGCGCGTATAGCTGGCGTCCTTGCGTTACCTCGTGACTTGGGCTGCTGGGGAACCAGTCGGCCCGCTTCTCGTAGGTGAGATAGCTGGTTGCATAACTACGTGCACCTGTAGCCCTGTCCACGTCGCCGCTCGCACGTCTGTCGTTTATATATATTTAGTTAGCGCAATATTGCATATACGGTGTCCAGAAACTGCCGCGTAACAAACACACCGCGCCAATCCTGGGCTGAATTGGAGACGAAAATATTATTGGCAAAATGTTGTTCGATGGCGTTTTATATCTTTTAGTGGTCGTGGTAAGGTCATGCGTTAAATTATTGCGTGTTAAGTCTTGTGCTTTTCTTGCAGCTTTTAAAAGGCGTTTAATAGGCACATTCTCATTACACTAACATGTAGGTTTAACCTTTCTTACCGCCTTCAGTGAACGGTTAAGAAGAGCTCAAGTCTCGTTACATTTTCACATCACTTGTAGCTAGGGCCCGGTAGTTTTCGCGAAAAGATTTTTGCACCACTTTGTTCCTGTGCCTTACGTGCGCACCTGCAACTCAACTTCATGGCTATTGACAGTATTTTTGTGCAGAGTCGTTATGCATTTGACTGTGCCAAGCAGTACACGGATAACTGCCACACGTCACGTCTGTGATTTGCGGGTTTAACCTCAAGACGCAAGGTGTTATAACGGCATCCAATCACTGACCACAAAGCAGAGATGCAGGTGCGCACGTAAGGCACTGAAACAAAGTGCTGCAAAAATATTTTCGCGAAATCTACCGGGCCCTACTTATAGCCTTCTTACCACCCACCTAAGATATGTTCAATGTGTTTAATACTGTAGTTAGTCCCCTCTTCCGCTCCACATATATCGTATCTTACTACTACTATTCTGGCCTGTATGTTATGGTTGCAGGTCAAAATCCCGAGCATTCCAAACATGATTCTACGTTTACTTGACGTAACGTACATAACATAAAACCTGGACGTAGAGCGCAAGAGGGAACTTACTCCGTGCAGTGTTGCCACACTGTGCACGTACAAATATCTTCGCTCAACATTTTGTCACTTACATTTCCATCTCCAAATTAATCCAGGATTCGCGCCGTGTGCTGTATTCCTAGGATTACGGAACGGAAAATCTCGCAAGTTCAATATCCTGCATGCTAGAATCCATTGTTCTGTGCATGCTCGAGCCGCGACCGTTTGTCCAATAGCTATACTTTCTACACACTGGAACAAGGCAGTGAAAAACACTAAAAAAAACTTCCTTTAATGTTTAGGAAGTTAATATCCCAGACGCAGTATGATACAGTTACCATACTTCCGTCTTGTAAATATGCAAACTTTTACACTTGTTACAATACAAGTCTGATATCTTCAGTATACATTTGACTGTTTTATAACTAGGTTTAGGAGTGTTACCATGGATGTCTGGGAAACTATTCTACCATACCTACTTTCTTAGCGCTCCTATACGCACGTCTGGTAAATTTACAAACTATTTTTTAGAGTGATATGCATAGGACAGTGGATTCCAATGTGTAGGTCATTGAACTCGCGAAATGTTCCTTTCCGTACCGATAAAAGTTTGCCATTTTGGTTGCGCTGCTAAGAATCCAGACTAATCATTAAATTCTGCTGGCGGTATTACTGTCGCATGTGACTTTTTTCCTTCTCGCTTCGATATAGGGGTTTTGCCGATATTGATGAAGCACGACATTTTCTCTACACCCCCTAGCTACGCCTTCCTGCAGCTTCAGCAGAAAAAAAAACTGTTGTTAAACGTGTAGCCTGGGTAGTTTCCACGTTGTAAGTGGAAGTAATTGCAAGAAAACATTTCCGCTGGTTTGCCGGTTGTTGGAAAGCTGGACGCGAGCGCGTGTCGGCGGAAGGCCGCCCTTGCTTTCTCTTGCATGCGCTGCCGTGTGGCAACCACGCACGTCGTCTCCCGAGCTTACCGTTTGGTGCAGTGTTGCCAGGTACAACACACAGCAACCATCATCTCCGTAATAGCTAGGGACGGGAATTTTCAGTGAAAAGATTTTTGCCCTGCTTTGTTTCAGTGCCTTACGCGCATAGCTGCAGCTCAACTTCATGGCTATTGACAGAGTGTTTTTGTGCAGAGTTGTTATTCATTAGACTGCGCCAATCAGTACACGGATAACTGTTACACAACACGTCTGTGATTTGCGGGTTTAACCTCCACACGCTGGGTGTTACGGCATCCAATCACTGACCACAAATCAGAGATGCAGGTGTGTACGTAAGGCACTGAAACAAAGTGCTGCAAAATTATTTCCGCGAAATTTCCTGCCTTTAGTAATAGCTATATCTGCCATTAACTAACGACCATAGACACACCGACTTTTTTTAACGTGATTAATGAATAACTGTTTGCGCCCACAGCCATTAGCAGTATGTACTAGGAAAAAAAACAGTAATTCGGACAATATAAATATACAAGACTATAATGAAACTCTAGAAACTTTCCAGGCAAACACATCGCTTACCGACACGCCGACACAGGACCTTAAAAACCGAAACGCTCACCGTGGTGACTACATAAGGTGGCAACGTTTACGAAGAGAAAAGA
>PNEQ01079149.1:29757-45103 GCA_003012365.1 Medauroidea extradentata
CCCCCGCGGCCGCCCACCACACACTCACACACACACACACTCACTCACACTCACTCACTTTGAAAATAATCATTTTCTCCTCGTTTGTGTGAAATTTCCCTCAATCTGGCAACATTGCCAGCAGAAACTTGGTATGCAGTGGTACATCAGATTATTGATTTATTTAAAAAAAAAAAAAAAAAGTTCAACATACATGGGTGATGTCTGCTCCTATTTAAAAATAAATTAAAAATAAATAAAATTAAATACAAGCTTTTATAAAAATGAGAACTAAAAAGTAAAAAAATAAATTAATTAAAGTTACATTTGTCACATATGTATATGGTAGGTATATTCTAGGTTCAGAATAACCCCTCCCTTGGTAATTCATCATAATATAACCTTACACAGATAGGTAAATTCTAGGGATGTATATAAATATAGATCTTTTAAAAATATGATACATATTATGTCAACTTTAAATGCTTGATGCTTAAGTAACCTGCGTAACGGGTAGCACCTCAAGCACATCTGCAATAAATAAATTATGTATATATTATATATATATATATATATATATATATATATAGAGAGAGAGAGAGAGAGAGAGAGAGATCATGTTTTTTCTTCCTCTCGGGCAGTAGGTCATATTATTTTCGTCCTTATACAGTAAAACCACTGCTTGAAAAAGGATTGTTGTGGATATTATCTTTACTTACTACGTTATTTCCATATAAATGTAACTGACCTGCACCCAAACTCCAGAAGGGTTGAGTTATCGTCCTTGATGTCCGCTTACTCTCGATAAAAGCTTGGCAACCGTGTCACTGAAACTGTATCCGTACAGCAAGTCGCCTTGCAAAACTAAAACTTGGACACGACTTTCATGGACAATATTCTCTCTCTCTGAACACTTTGTCACAACGTACGTCTTGTTGCGGCAAGTACATTTTTGTTTCAAGTACACGTATACAGTAGGCTAATCGTAACAAAAATTGCCAAGTGAAGTGGCGCGGAGGTAACACGTTAGACTCGCATTGGGATGGACCCGGGTTCGAATTCTGACTCCGGCCATCCTAATTTTGGTTTTCCATGGTTTTCCGAAATCACTCCAGGCGAATGCTGTTGTGGTTCCTATGTCCGACTCCTTCCCCCATTTGCTGTGCTAAGTTGTGTGTCGTCGTCTATAATGACCTCGCTGTCGACGAGACGAAAAGCCCACTTAACCTGACCTTATCTCAGCTACACACGAGATATTGTGGAGAAGGGCCGGCGTGGGAGAGCTGGCCCGCGGTATGCCGGGTGTGGCGCAGACAAGAGGGCGGAGCCCCGGGCCGCAGTGCGACTATGACCTCGCCCTTTTCCTGCCTGCCGCTCCGTTGTCGCCGAGGTAGCTAGCCCCTTGCAGGTGTCTCTTCCGCCTGACACTTGTCTACCGTCCCGATGTGCTTGTTCTCGCCGCTTCCAGTTACTGCTGAAGAGCACTGCAACCACTGATGGTCTGAAAGGCCGCTGGAACAATTGGCAGTTGTTGTTGGTGTTGTGCGTGAAGCGTGGGTTGGCACAATAGACGGTTTATAGCTAGGGAAAGGAATATTTCGCTAGTTCAATGACCTGCACACTATGCATACTCAAGCCCCGACCATTTGTCCACGATGCTACTCAGTGGAACATCAGACAATGAACGAATAGACGGGGCTTGAGTATGCTTGAGTATACATAGTACAGTGGATTTTAGCCTACAGGTAATTGAATTCGCGAAATTTTCCAGTCCCTAGTTATAGGTGACTGAAATAATTTAAGTGAAGACTTTCAACTGTCGCCAGCATCAACTAGCAACAACAACAGGAACGAGAACCTTCAGTTGTGCCGTATAGCAGGCCTTAGTGTTCCCCACCGCTGACTGGTCCATGTCAGTAATTTATTTATTTCATTTATATAGGAACTACTTATTCTTACACGTGGCGAAAGTTAAAGGCAGAATTCCCTTGTCTGTCACTTAACCACAGTAGCTACAATAAATGAGGAAAAGTTTCTCAAAACTACAAAACATATACCTAGTATACTTTGCTAATTTCAGTAACTGGAAAAGAAAGAAACACGAGATATAAAAGAAATTAATTGCGTAAGCCATTCATCCTACAACCATACACGCATTTATACCGATGTGTACAAGTGACATATGTATATAAAATTCGTAGAGGATCCTGTAAATGAAAGTTCAGTCAATATAATGATTGGTTTTGTGTGTTAAAGTAAAATGACGTTCAGTTAAATAAAACATTGTGCCTTTAAAGTATTTTTTTTTACCCCCGAGAGTATTAGGTACCTAGCTGTAAAATTAACGTAAGTGACATGAATGTTAATGTAATTGAGAAGGCCTGTTCTATGGGATATTTTATGTTTTTTTCCTGTAACCTGAAAACTATGAGAAAATAAATATTTTCATGTCCGTAAAACGTACCCATAACATTGTTTCCGCATTTTATTCCGATCGCAATATTGCCCTCTTATCAACGCAGAAAATAGTTTTTGTCTGAAAACGGTATCTTGAAAGGCGAATGAGCCACGGCTGATATAATTTAACATTGGAATCCGAGTCCTTGATCTCGTTTGGGGTGCGGAGTAAATATCGCCCTTAAAATTCCGCCATCCTACCCCTGATGTACAAGTGCGTGGCTTTCAAGTCGTAGTATTTGTTTTAGAGTATAAAGAAAAAAGTTTGCTTGTATAACGAACTGTACGCATAAGTTATTAAACATTTTTGAGCTAAATTTGCATTACTTGTTAAAGAGTGCGTGGTAGATAAATAAACGCTGAAAACATAAATTGATTCCTACGCTTTCTTCGAAACCAATATGGATAAAATACTCAATGACAATCCTAGATAATGGTATTGGCCAACTTTATGAGTAAATATTTACCCAAAATTACTGATTCGTTACGTGTGATCTCTTGCGCCGCAGTTAAATGCACGAAGTTCCGACGTTAGAGATTGTGCCTCAGAAGTTTGTAACACTGGAAACAATTTTGTTTAAAACGTTGGCTAAAACTACTGTCTAGGATTGCTATTGTTTAATTTTCGCAAATTGGCTTCAAGAAACCTACAGTTATAGATTAATACTTTTAGCTTTGAATTATGTACCACGCCCTCTTAAATGCAATTCGTAAAAAAATTGAAGAAAAAATTAGTGTACTATTTTTATAGCACGGTTGTTTGCAAATTTAATTTAACGCATAAAGCAAATTAATCGCGAAAATGCCACATTAAATTGGTTGTACTCGCAAACGTTTTTGTGTATGCTCTCTAAAACAAATAGTACGACTTAAAAACCAATAATGTCTACATCAAAGGTATAGTAGGATCTTTAGCAATGTCGAGATAGTGTTGAAGGGCAGGGCAAGGTATAGTATGCTGCTTGACCTGGGAAACAGATGGTGCCAGGTCTGGAAGGAAGACCTTGTAATGCCGGCGACAGCCGATATGAGAGAAGGTAAGTCACCCGTACACATCCCGTGCACCAGGCGGCCAACTACTGCATTAAACATTCTCCTGCACCATTCCCTCTTTACCACTAGGCTATCACACCAGTGTGTGTGAGAGAGAGAAAGAGAGAGAGAGAGAGAGAGAGAACTTGTAAGATCTCAGCTGTGCAAATATCCATATACCTCACATTCTGAGATAATACACGCATTCATATTTATTAGAAAAAGAAGCGTTTAACATTTTTCATAGTGCCATTTTTTGCGCGTTTCATTCGTTTTAGAGGAACTCTGTGTTTCTTGCTGTTCTCTGGTATACGACCTAGCCAACCAAAGATTCCATTACTGGAGATGACACAGTAGTTTGTATTCTATGGTGAGAGGTCACACAAACGGGTCGGGAAGGGAGGGGAGCATTTTTTCGCTTCAAACAATTTATTTCGCATCTTGCGGTACATTCAAAACAAACAAAAAATACCTTTCAGCATACGTTGTTTATTTTACGCGAATCCCCCCCCCCCCCAACTTGGACACAATCCAGTGCATAAACTAGCTGAAGATACATTTTTGACTTGTTGCTGTGCAGAAGCCATGCGTGGGTTGAATTACATTCTTTGTCTGTACAACTTGAGAGTTTCTGGCCTACCGGGTGTATCACTTATCAGTTGTCAGGTGCGTTTACGCACCTTAGTCGCTGCTTTAAAAAATGTAGAAATACTTTTTTTTTTTCAGTCAAAAGTCATTTATATTCTTGGCTTGCATGTCGCTACGTACTAAGTGAAGTCACCCTATCGATTTCCGAACTGAAATTAAATCTTTTACACAATTTAACTAGCAAAGTTTAACAACTTGCTGTTTCACCACTAGTAGGGACGTCACATAACAAAGCCGACGGCACTTTGTCTTTGGGCAGACGTTATCTAAACAAAGCAGAAAACAGAATGTCAATACACGCAAAAACACCAACCTAAATGCACCTAACGACTCATAGATGATACATCGTGTATATCAGTGTTTTGCGACTGATATCTTGAAGCCTTTATCGAAATTCATTTGTATACATTTAAAGCTGTATTTATGTTGGTTGACACGTATGACGCGAATTTAAATTAGGACTCATCAAATTTTTTTACGTCAAAAATGTTTTGCTAAGTGGGTATTTTAAAATGTGCAGGTTTTTGGAAGTCGGCACAGGACTAGAAATTACAATCCGTGATTATATATTTTCCCTTCAAATTTGTGTTCGATTATTTAACCATAGTGTCACTGGAATCCGAGATCGAGATACTGTAATTCAGCATCATAAATGTTGCTATCTCTCTCTCTCTCTCTATATATATATATATATATATATATATATATATATATATATGTGTGTGTGTGTATGTATATATATACTGTGTGTATATATATATACTGTACATATATGTATGTATCTTCTATTCTGTAATATAAAAATGAATCGCAAAATGTGTTGGTAAGCGCATAACTCAACAACGCCTGGACCAATTTAGCCTTTTTTTTTTTTTTTTTTTTTTTTTTTTTTTTTTTTTTTTTTTTTTTTTTTTTTTTTTTTTTTTTTTTGTTGAAGTTCAAATATGGTTTTTACGGCGAGAAAAATTCGAATAATTGCCGGAAAAAAAACCTAACAACAGTAGAGTCAATTTGAGCTTTATTGCTATTATTGTTTAAACAATGTAGGTATGTTCCTGTGATCGATGCCTTAAGCATTCACTCAGTTATTATATAAAGTTTGGGGTGTGGGAGGGGTGGGGTTACGGGTTCGTATCCCCTTTAAGACTTTGCGATGGGAATTACATGACATCATACAAGCGTATTGCGCGCGCTCTTTACACTGTTATTGAGTACGCTAGCTGTTAAATGCCGGGCAGCTGTTTTGCGGTGGAAGCCGCAGCCGGGCAGCTGTTTTATAGAGAAATAAAGATGAATTAAAAAATGAAGTTCAGCAATTAAAGTACGCTTAGCGCAGCGGACTGGACAAATCTGTTTGTATTTGATGTTTTAAAGATAAACAGTGAATATAGTATAATATAGAATATAGTATCACCATCAATTATCACGTAACTAAAAGTTAGTTACTCTTTTCTATAGTACACGCGGGCGAAGCCGCAAAGGGACAGCTAGTATATATATATAATTTTTTTTTCGCGCAAAATGTTCAGGACCGCTTCCTCTTAGAAATCAGTTTTTCCTTTGAAATAAAATTAATTAAAAACAAGTTTTTTTAGATGCAATGCTGTTCGTTGTATTTTGAGTGAAGAGTCTGCTATACATGTGGTGCCTGTATGTTTGGTATAAGCTATATATATATATATATATATATATATATATATATATATATATATATATATATATATATATATAGTTAGTTGATTGTTCTTAATTTGTACTGAATCGTCCGTCCTCTTCAGACTTATTGCAGAATTGCTACAGGTCTAGAAAACAGGGAAAACCTGGAAGAGTCACTGAATCTGTGGGTTGTCAAAACCTGCATTTTTGGTACTTGAACATTGAAATGCGTTACTCAAATGGTTTCACTTTTCTGTTGAGTCCTGCATTTGCAATATGTACTTGGAGGTAATGTATTATTTACATAATGTAATAGTCGTCCGCTAATTAAATATATACTCGGCAAAAAAAATACCGTCTGATTATGATGAGTAGTTCATATTTTATTGGCAATAGAGTATTCCAATCGTTCGCTCGGCATACTAAGTGCGATAAAATCATAATTTTATAGTTATATGAAATATTGTTAATTTTGTAGATGATACTGGTGAGTGCAATTTCGTCTTACAAAACAATTTTATCTCGCACAGTTCTCTCATAAAGGTGCGTCAAAGTCATGATTTCTATGTTCTGTTGCCATGCAAATAACGAAAACCAGTTGACTTATGTAAGTGAAATAATTCACAGTGAAATAACATGCCATGAGCTACGTAACAAAAAAATTAAGAAACATCCCGCCAACTATTTTTTATTATTTTTATTTTTTAAAAATGTTTAATTTTGTAAATTTTTTCTGTACTTCTGTTATTTTTTTTTTTTTTTAAATATTCAAATTATGACACTGTGGTTTTTTTTTTTTTAATGTTTTACTGCATAGCCCATAGAATGTAAATTCACAGTGAATTATTTCATTTAAGTATACTGATAGGTTTTTACTATTTGCATGGCAGTGTAACAAGCAAATTTTGACTTTAACGGACCATTATGAGAAAACTATGAGAAAACTATGAGAACTAAAATTGTTTTGTATGAGGAAACTACACTCACAAATATCGTCATGATATTTCATAAAATTATAAAATCATAATTTTATCGCATTAGAACTCGTTGTTAGGGCTGTTAAACCCTATCACCTCACCTCTAACGCCCATAACCATTTAAAGGTACAGAAATAACTCGTTATTTTTTTAAAATTCGAAACATAGGTTGGAGGGGATGACGAAGGAAAACAACCTGGACGCATGTTTGCATTCGTGAGTGATGCAACAGCTCAATTTATGTTCTACTCGATTATGAGGGGTTCAGGACGATGTGAAGGGGAGGGAGTGAAGTGCATCAAATCACTGGATTTGTACTTTTTCCGGTCATTATGGACTTTTAATTAAGCCTGTCTCAATCATAATTGCATTATCATCCCGGAAGAGTTGGATGTTGGCCACTGTATATGGCAGTCCAAACAGATAATTAAGCCAAAATACATGAATACTGATTTTACTTTGTAATCAGAAGAGGTAAATGACTGCAACCCAAAATACATAAGACTTCTTCCTTCGTACTTTTTACAGACAAGTAATCTTATTCCAAAATAAATTTTACGTTTCATCGATAGCTATAGGCCTAGGTCATTAGCAACATATACACTCGACTTTATACGAAGTCAGGAACTGGGAGAAGAAACGGACACGGCCTTTTATAAAGGGATGATCCCAGCATTAGCTTGTGGCTATTTCTAAAAACCGTGGAAAACAGAAATACGGAACCGGAACTTATTGCGCCACTTCGCTCGGTTGTTCGTAAGGGCGCTGCCAGAGGCACGTGCTATCAGCATACAGGACGGCACGGAAGTGATACGTAATTTATTACCACGTCGAATATTGCAGTGTACCAGATAAGCTTTATCTCGTTCAGTGTACCTAGGCTAGCTTAATCTAATCAGCGGTGGCTGTGAAGCTTTGTGATGTTTAGTAATTGCGCCATTATCTACGTCTAACACTAACGCGATGACTGATAACCACTGGAAGAGAACTGTCCACACTCCAGCCGGACTGGAAGCTGTTATTTTAAGTCACTAGGTTACTCCAGGCAAGGCATAATTTCATCTTGAGGCGTTCAAATGGTAACTCGAGCAGAGTTTTCAAGCATCTAATAAGTAACGAGACCCTGCATTGTTTGCAGGCTTGTGATATAGCACCAAGGTGATCCGGGTTCGCACGTAGGAATCATGCCGGACGATGCTGCTGGTCGGCCGGTTTTCTCGGCATATTCAGTTTCCCCCACCCCACTCTTCCGAACGCTTCTCCTCTGTAAGATCTCCTTCCACGCCATCCTTCATCAGGTGCATACTCGATCTACTCGATAAAGTGGAAGTTACTCTAAATCCGGTCGAAAAATTGGTGCGAGTAGTCTACTTCCGTTCGAAATCTCTAAATATTAGACTCTATCTCTTCGCCAGATCTACTCAGGATAGCCGCCATGGCCGCAACAGACAAAAAACACGAAAGAGCGCGTAAAAAGTACGAACACAGACTCCCGCGTGTGTACACAAAAGTAACCTGTCCAGCAGTTTGTACAGTATAGGCCTACATTACTAATACGCAACTGTAATTACATGTATGTACTTACATTGTACCAGTACAAAGGGATATTCTAAATTATCCGAACTTAGTCTGCGGCGAATGAAGTATACAGCTTTTGCAGATTTCGCTATTTTTTTTTTTTTAATAGGCCGCTACTCTCGGAATTTTTGTAAGCTCGGAATTAGTCGTTAACGAGTAGATCATACCAACGACGTTTTCGTAAGTGCTCATTGTCGTCAAATCATGACGTAATTTAACTGTTTGAAAATAATTTATTTTGTATGCAACGTTATGTTGCCTTCTCCTCCCCTCCATCTTTTCCACGACAAATATCGATAACTGACGACTTCTGTGGACAGATTGTATTGTGTATGTGATTACCGTTAAAGCGAGCACTCTTGAATGAGTGAGAGGTTTTCGTCAACGCTTAACATCAAGAGTGAGGTGTGACATGATTTATGGAGTTGCGCCAGAATGAAGGGACGGGAGATCCCTGAGAAGACCCGTCGACCAACGGCATCGTCCATTGTGGATTCCCACATGCGAAAGTCTGGGGACCTACCCCGCCGGGAATCGAAACAGGATCCCCAAAGTGGGAATCAAACGATCTGATAATTCGGCCACCGCGGCCCCCAGCAATCTTGAAGACCATCGTGTCTAGAATTATAACTTGAAAATGCTTTTTATTTTGACCTGCATTTGAGTCCGGACGATGCTGTTGGTAGGTGGGTTTTCTCGGTGATCTCCCGTTTCCCCCGCCCTTTCATTCCGGCGCTGCTCCATACTTCACCTCATGTCACCCTTCACCACGCTGAAGACCTCGATGCTGAGCGCTGACCAAAATCTGTCACTCACTCACTCTGTATGATGTACGAACATTGAGTGTTACTTGGTGACTATGTTAAATAGTGGCAGGAAACTATGAGTTATATTGAAGGATTAAAAGTAACGAGTGTTTGAAAGTGCTAATGTTATCCGGAAGGACGTACAGTGTAGTGAGTGTGTAGAAAGTGCGCGCTGCACAGTATAGGTGCAGTGACTGGCGTGACCCGCCTGCCGGCCAGACGATCGATGCAGACCGTGCCTTCTGTAAGCAGCCAGTTGGAGCAAATCCAGGATGGAAAGTTTAATGTCAGCTGGAATGGCCTTCCTCCCCAGGCCTGTGTGTAGAGCAGGGATGGGGCTTATCCGCAGTATCGCAGGCGCGTGCAGGCCCACACCCGCTGCATCACGCAAACCCACCCAGGACATTCTGGAAGCTTGCCTTGTAAATGATTTTTCCTCGAACCTCCTACAAGTAAAAAAGTACTCACGTAGCACGTATTGAATGTAGGTTTGCGAGGGAGGGTTAGACAATTCAATTGTATTTTCAGTTTTTGAGCCATGATATTTAAGCTATTCTGATTGTATTATTAACACTTTCTCTTCGACAAAGCGTACGTTATATTCTTGGTAAACTGCTTGATATAAATAATAATGGAATCTTTCATTAATATGTTATGCAGAATCATTGCAAGAAGATTATAGGGAAACTTTCAAGAATTCGCTTGTAGTGATTATTATTATAATGGAAAGTTCATTACTTTTAAACGGAAAGAAGTAAATTTTTAATGCAATATGAGACATTTAGTGTGTTTTTATTCATTTTTGTTTTCCATACTTTTTGGCTTACAATGTGCGATTTTCGGTTTTATTGTACTATGGCCTTTTCAGGACAAATTTTGAAAAACCAAATGCTGATTTTATGCTAATTAGTATGAAATTAGAATAGATTACGGGAAAAGCTAGGCACTTTACCTATTGATCTTAAATATTTTGCTGTAAAGTGCGCCGTTTTCGATTAATTTCATTATTTAATATTTTTCCGAGGACGAATCCCGGAAAAAGTAGAAGTCATTAGCGGATTTTCGTGAATTTTGTGTAAGTTATAGTACATTTTGTGTTCTTTAATTTTGTCTGTAAGTTTGGTCGTGAGATGCACCGTTTGCGACTTATTAATTTTTTCCGTATTTTTCCAGAACAAATTCCGGAAAAAAAATATGTAAAAACTATAAGGTGGATTATCCATGTTTTTTTTCCGTATCTTTCCTGGTACAAGTGGTTGGGTGGTTGTATTCACTGGTAGGCACTTGTACTGGAACTAGTTAGTGGATAATGCTTTGGGTGAGGGTTACGATTTAGTGAAATATGTTAAGCTAATTATGCGTTTCTTTACTCGTCATAGTTTAGATTACAGAAGAATATACTGTTGTACTATATAATTTATATATGAGGGGAGCTGCTGTTTAGGTAATTAAGTTTATGTTCCACTCTATGATGGGTGACCCTTCGAGCACCTTAGACCTCACCGTTAGCATGAAGCCGGAGGAGGCTGATGATGGAAAGTTCGGTTATCGACGGACGGCGGCACGTCGTGGGTCTCGACCCAGGACCATCCTGGCGAGCTGGTGACGGCTGGAAGGCTTGAAGGAGACACTCTGATTCCCCCAAATACATTACGTTATATTGCTACACTCAGTGCATGTGGAGAGAATCGCTAAGGCCCTTGTCTTGTGCAACTACTGGCCTAATCCCACTGTCGTCGCTAGCCCGTCCTCCAGGATAGGGTCTTTGTATTCATAACAGTCAATATTTATTCTGACAAGTTGCAGAATAATACAAATACGTTGAAAGAAATGTCAAAATACAGTCGTAGGGGAAAGAAGTACAACTATGTTTAAGGGCTTAGAATTAGTGTTTATTGCTTGCGTGCTGTTTTGAAAGCACCGCTCAGTAATATGATCTTACTTCGTATGTAAACATCTTGAAGACAATTGTAATAATTAGAGCCACGATTTTGTCGCGAAAAGATTTTTGCAACAATTTGTTTCAGTGTCTCGCGTGCACCTCGGCAGCTGTGCTTCCTGGTTATTGGCAGCGTGTCTTTGTTCAGACACGTCCCTCGTTTGACTGCACCAATAACAGTGAGGCTATTGTGACGCAATGTCTGTGATCTACCAGTAGAACATCAATACAAGTGATTGTTAAAGCGTCCAGTCACTGACCATGAAACAGGGTTGCGGATGTGAACATAAGGCATTGAAACCAAGTGGTGCAAAAATATTTTCGCCATGAAATCGTGGCTCTAGTAATAATATTCTTAGAAGAGATGCCCATTTCAAACGCACTACAACGTGTGTATGGTTCTGTGAATGAACGATTTACTAGTGCTCTCGGCCAGGTTGTTGGCAATAGCAACTCTCCCATAACACAACTTCCCCCGCCCTTCTTGCAGTGTTTTTTTGCCGTTGTTTTATCGATATGTTAGAGAAATCGATATATCGATCGAACGAGGTGCCCTGAGGCGTCTGTGCCAACGAACCCGGGTGGGATAACGGTACGTCGTCGCATGTTTAGTGTAGACTCCGTCGTATTGTCCGCGAGCAGCACCGTGTACTTTGTGTTCGTAACGCCTGCTTTCCCTCTGCACTTTCCACACTTTTTGTGCGCTGCACGTCGTACAGGTTTAGCCAAGTGTTCGCCACGGGGACAACTTTGGACTTTTCTTATTTCGCGCTCATCCCGCTTCTTTTCGCTCCTCCCTTTTTTTCTTGCCCAAACTTCGTTTACTGTTTTTGTACGTCTGTCCCGCAAATTTTGCTCTTTTATTTCCTGTTACCTTGAATTTTCTGTGCTTCAGTGGTCGCAGTAAGTCTGCGTTCATCCAACATTCCTCGTATTTTTACTTTAACATCCCCTACGAGCTGTGAGACACTTTTAACATCACCAATCATGTGTTAGACATTGAACAACATTATTAAATCTTCAAGTGGTGAATTTAATATTAACGTAACACAAATCTTAGGACAAGGTATCATTAATAATGTGTAATCAACGAGTATAATGTTAAAATAGAACAGATTGTGAAGGAAACTATTCATAGAGATCATAGAAAGGGACTAGTTGCACGCTATAGGTTGGTATGGTAACTCACGATGGTAGGGTGGGTAGGGAAACATTTCAGGTTCGCAAACCGTTACGAGAGAGAAGTTTACATGCGTCAAAGCATGTAAACGGTTCACACAACCAAAACTTCAACGAAGTAAAAGTGATTGCACTGTGTCCAAAATATCGAAGAAACAAGCACGCGATGGATATGATACGTAATATAAATACAATAATTTGTAAAAAGAAAGTGCTGCGGTTGTTGCATGTATACTCGTGTTTCATATAAGTTAGGTAAAATTTGACAGCTACTATGGGCAATAATTTTTTATATCTTGTTTTTTTGTGGCATAGTGCAAGACATTTTTAGTTCTAAAATCAACCGGAAATGTCCATTCCACCATTTATACTGCAAATTTTGTCTTATATTGTGCCACAAATAACAAAATATTAAAAAATTTTGGCAATAAGTAGCTGTCAAATTTTACCAAACTTATATGAAATGGAGATAATATAATATATTACCCCGCCATCTTGAAAGTCCGAACAGCACAGGTATCATCACAATCTGGCTAACCCCTGGTGATCGTCAAAACCACACTGTAAAAAAAAGTGAGTAATATTACTCATCATATGTATGGTAATATTCCCCAACCTTGAGAGGAAAGTCTGATTTCCGAATATGTGTGGAAATTTCCGCAAGGTAGTTTATTCGCCACACAAACCACTCGGAAGTTTCGCTCGCGCGTTATGTCAAATTGTCCTAGAAGACTGCGAAAATACGTAATGAAAAATTACATTACCAGTTGAGTAACTTTCCTTGACATGTGTTGAGTAATTTTCCCTCACTTGTAGAGGTAATTAGCTTCCATTACATGTAGAGTAAATTTACCAAAAAAATTTTTACAGTGCAATTACACTATTTGACTCTGTATCATCACTTTCGTCGCCAAACTCACTTCTCAAGCGCACTCCTCGTCTTAGAAAACACCTAAGTTCACCGTCATCTGTATAATATCCCCGCTACTACGCTGTTCAGTGCGTTGCAGGTGTGTTAGATCATAATTGCAGTTGCGTCGACAAGGGGCGGGAACAGGACCGAATTTATGCTTCTAGGCGCCAGGCCTTTGAGACTCGGCGCCCTTGCAGTCTCTCTTTGCCTTCCATTCTTGTCAATTCGCACCCTGTCCTTATTTTCAACACTACGTTGTTTTAAATTACTCTGCTTTAGCATTTCGCTATATATACAATAAAAGTTATGGTATAGGTAATAATTATTTGATTTAAACGTAATTTGAAAATTACTGTTTACCATTACAGAGAGCATTAGTCAACAGCGTGAACATTGAAACCTTGAAATTTTTTACTGGTCACCATATTGACACTTTTAAAAACAGTAATGGAAAATTCCCCACATGTTCTCCTCGCTGAAAGCGCGCCCCTGTGGAAGTTGCTTGCACCCTAGGCCCAGACCTAGTGGTAAATCCGGCCCTGTGGCGGGAAGGGGATAACGACGCAGACTGCGTCATTAAAATTTCAGGGTTCCTAAAAAAAAAAAATAATAGTAGTGTCCTATAGACACATATAACGATGGATACATCATTAATATAAACAAGCTAATTTTATTTTTCGCTTTGATTTTTTTAATGATTTAAATAAACGTTACTGTGTGCCATAGTAAATAGTGCTTCGCTACAATTTTAAATATTACCTGATATGATAACAAAATTACTACTGTAAAATTAGATTTTATGGATAGAAGAGTAACAAATTATAATAATACAAAATTATCATTTAATACCTTCAGTACTTTTTTTTACAGGGCGGGGTTTGTAATTGTGATTTGAGAAAATTGCAGCGGAAAAAAAAAGGAGGGGTGTGCGTTATAAGATTTGGGCTAGATGGACCCCTGCCATGTGTGTACACTGTACCAATCTACGAAAAGAAAACCCACTTCAGTCAAGTACGGGATGTCATTATTAAGACACCGTGCTAATTAAAAACACGGTTTCTAAGCCCTCCAACGTAGCTTAATAATGGCCTTTTCAGGCTTCAAAACGTACTAACCTAATGCGGGCGAAACTCGGACTGAAACATACATTGATATTTGCTACAGACACTCCACCAACAAAATATGTTTTCTCCGCTTAGAGACCCACTGTAAAAATGGATTTGCGGGAATCTTGCACGCTAGTTCAACGCTTAGCTCGTCGTGGCGTTGCGATATTTGATGCGCGTTTCAAGGTCGCCCTTATAGCTCCGTCACTTGTGAGCCTCTAGCGGGAAAGTAGGCGGCGCCCTTAATTGGGTATGATATTAGTGACATTGGTACGGTCGTCTTTTTTATTTAAGTATATTTTTGCAGTATTATTTTTTTCTATGAAACTCCCAGTTGTGATCCTAAAATGTTTGTGTTAAATATGTTGTAAAGTGAAACGAATGTTTCTATGTTTTTCTTTTACAAATCAGGTGGATATTTTTCTAGACACACTTTGAAAGAAAATGTTCTGTGGTCGTTTATTATTTTTTTTGTTTGAGATTACAAGGTTTTTTTTTTTGTGCTCACCACAAAATCATTTTGTTCTCCTAGTAAATAAATCCTGGAAACTCAAAAGTAGTTTTGTGTAAAAATAATTTTGAGTTTACTTCAAAATAATTTGGCAAGGTCCATGTCTACAAAATTTTCTTTCTCTGTAGCAGCCTGAAAAAAGTATTTTTATCAGTTTTTAAGAGCCCAAAAAACGTGTTCCTAAAAGGCATGTCGTATTGGTAAAAATATACTATAGTTTGATGTGTGTGATATTTTAATGGATAAAGTTTCTGGAAACATGTTTAGCAGTTTCGCGTAATCAAGGAGTATTTGTTAAAGCATTTATAATCAAATTTCAATCTGTATTCAACTTAAAGAGTGAAATGACGAATCCGAACTGAAATGATAGTATTGTTACAAGTTTGAGAGCACAAACTTTATATGTGGGCAATTCCCATGAGTTCTTTGGGATAGAGGTCTTATAATTACAAATAAAAGAGTTAAATTAAGTACTGGATTTAATAGCTCACAAAGCTACGAAATACACAAAACAGTAATCAACTAGAACTCTCACAACACAATTAGTTATGCACACAATTACTCC
>PNEQ01079150.1:0-18955 GCA_003012365.1 Medauroidea extradentata
GGCAACCTGTAACTAGTCATAGAGTAACTGGCTAAAAGATCTGGCTTTTCCTGATGAAAGTAATTACACAGAATACGAAAAATATAACTTATACATTTAAAATAAAATTAATATTCATGATCAAACAAAATTCAAATTATAGTGGCTTTAGATTTAAAACATAACGAAGTATTGACAAAAAAAATTATTTGAATAAAAGCATATATGAAAAAATATAAATAAATTAAATTATATGACACAAATGTCTGGTAGAAAGCGCACGTTACAATCGAGGCCAGAGCTTGCAAGTCGAGAAACTACATACACTTCTCAGCAACTTGAGTTGGAACTAGCCCTAGCCGCTCTTCAAATACTAACAAAACAGTATACACGAGTTTCACATTTGTTTTTCAATATGAAGAACTATTGCCAATATTTGTTTTTCTACTTCCTTGTTAAGTAATGTGTAGCCTAACTATTTAACCTCTGCTCTACATGCTGTACGCATAATGTTCAGTAATAACCATAGAGATAATATGTAGTTGAGGAAACATGTCGTCACAAATGTGTGTCCAACATGGTCTCGAGAGTCTGGTGTTGTTTATTTATGTTTTCTCGTCGTAAAAATGCAGTCGTGATGTTTGAAACTCATGGCAAACCTTCCAGAATATATATTTAGTCATGTGGTGTCACCAAGATCTCGGTTCAAAACCATATAGTAATTATGTAGCTAATATTTACATTTTACTAAAAACAGCTGGGTTAAGGAAAACAGTAACGTGGCAACCATTGTTTACATTTGTAGTTCTGAAATTTATACGCAATTATACTATGCGATAAAATGGTAGTACGCTCCCCTTAGTTCATAAATTTATAAGGTACCAAAATAACACAACATAGTTGTGATTACTAAGAAATTATTATCTTTGCTCTCAATGTTATTTCAAATCTCCCGCGCATATTTCACTAAAGTCACGTGACACATGTTGAACACACAATTTCGTACGCAGCTGTATAGAGAATCTACCCTATACTTACTCTAAGGTAATAACAATGGAAGCAAAGCCACCAAGCAAGGAACAAACCTTGCCTCCCCATAACTTTTGTGATAATGTAGGCCTACTTTGATTTGCTTCATTGCCCTCTCGTGTTATGACACGTGTCCTTATAAGTAAAAATATTCTCTAACTACTGAGAAATACTTATAAGAAGATTGCGGTACGATATTAAATTCTATCGTTCTCTTTTTCAAATTTCAATGATAATTTCTATGCATAAAAAGAGTTACAACCAGCGTGTATGCCACAGTTGGTGAGCTGACAGTTTCAATGAGTCAGTATCGATGTTCTCAACATATTCAGTGCATTGTGTTTTATTGTATAGCATGTACAAGGATGTGTTTATTCGTACGTAGCACATACAGCCTGAGCTGTTGACACTTAAGAGTGTTACTTACATATAATGTGCAGTTTATATAGGCCTAATAATTTCTTCTACTAATAAGTAGTGGTTTGACAACTCACATTCCTCCACGCCCTGGAAAACGTGGCGGCCACAACTATTGCTTGGCGGATTTTTTCTGGGTGCTCCCGTGGCTGCTACTCTAGCATTCCGCTACTGCTCCATACATACTCTTTCTTCACTAAATATGTACAGTTTTCTGATAATAACCAGTCGGCTCAGTCATTTCAGGCTGTGTCAGTCGGGGAAGTAATTACTATGTGCGGCAAGTAAGGAGTTTTGTGGTATATGATTATTTAGGCATGCTGTATCCTTTCATTTTCACTCATTGGGTACACAGAGCTGGTTTGTCTCCTGTTGTGCTGTTTGGAAAAGTTCTTACATGTTCCGCTAAAATATTCATTGATTAATTGTTTAGCTTTCCCATCCTAAGATTTAACCAGCCTACAATAACTTGCATTGTAATTGTTCTGATACTTTTGAAATATCAAAATTGTAAACTAATGTCAAATCATTTATCAGCCAGGTTCTAACAAGAATAATGTCGCAAATATTTAAAGTTGTTGAAATGCAGTACCGTCACATGGGGTGAGCAGAGACAACCTTTCAAATAAAACGTTCTAGTAAACGGTTTTAAAACCTTTCAAATAAAACGTTCTAGTAAACGGTTTTAAAACACGAGTTTTTTTTTTTAAGGTTGGCAAGTTAATAATTTTACAAAGAGTAATTGTATTTAAGAAATGTCTAAGCTAGGAGTTTGTTTCAAATGTTGTCCCTTTTCGTCCCAGCGTCCCTATTCACGCCATTTTACGGCACGTATTGTGTGTGTGCGTGTGTGTGTGTGAGTGTGCGGGTTTGATATGAAACAAATGCAACCTTGGTGGCCTGCCACATATACTGTTATACTTCGACAAATATTGCCTTGGAATCTGGTTGTCAAAATATACTTACAGACACTACCAGTTAATGTAAGTTAACATTACTTTTAAATATTTTGAATTGGGTTTGTAAAGGTATAGAAACATTGCTGTGTTTGCGTATTTCCAAGCATTTATTGTACATTTTGTAATAATTATTTGTTTATTAAATGTTTTAAAATTTAGTTTTTTAAAATAATTTTCTTATAGAAATGCAATTAGTTTTTTTGAAATGCGAAATTAATTAATTTTGGGAAAAGTGTGTGTGTGTACACATATGCAAAATCCTAGAATGATTAATTTCTACCAGCCCTCACCGATCCTTCCTAGAGACGTCGTGGCCGCTGTATTATAGTGGTCTGACTGCTTGCGTCCTGTCACGGAGATCATAGTTACTTTCCCGACGAGATCACTTGGCACGTGGAAACAGGACGGGCGTTGCCGTTGTCCATTGGAGTTTCTCTGAGTGCTCCCGCCTACCTCACTGCTTCTTCACAGCTAGATAGTCTCATTGTATCACTGCTCCTGGGACCTAGACAACCACCAACCCCTGGTTACAGTGGACACGTCGTGCCAACATAACTACCAGATAAGTGAACCTGTTAGTGAAGCAAACTATTCCATCAGTTAGTTCCACAAGGTTGCAGCACTGTGCAAAGACGACTCAACATTTATAAACCAGTTGAAGCAATTGAATTCACGCTCGCTATCACCACAGCAAGTTCTGGAACATACCGACTGACGGTTTACAGACGTTATTTTATTTGAATGACAGAAATAAAACAGGTAATGAAACACAGTTACCTGTTAGAGGATTTCTATTTAAAGCATGATGTGGCAATACAGGTGGGCGTAACGTAGATAATTGCATTTTAAAATTTAATTTAATACTTATAATGTGATATAAAGCAGACATAATTGTGCTCAGGTGAAAGGCATTAATTTTATACAAATAAGAAATTAAAAAAGCGCACTACTTGCAAATCATACCAAATGTACTCAGAAGCATTTCTTAGCATTGTGTGTAAGAAAACCATATTTTTGCAATATGTGGCAGCACAAGCTACCAAAAAAGTGTCCCCAACTTCTTGTTGTTAAAAAATCGACTTACCTATCAAAACACAGTTCCCAGAATATACGCGTCACGAAAGTAGTAACGTTGAAAGCTATTATAAGAAGTTGGAAACTGTTGCAGATTGTAGACGTATTTTTGTAAACTGGTTGTTACAACAATAAACTTTGAAGATAGAGATGAAGTGTAGAATGGTAAGTTAAACGTTGCTTATCTTCACAAGTACAAGATGTCAACTGCAACTGTATAGATAAAGGTTGTCTACACCTAGCTGCAACTGACAACGTCTACACCCAAACTTCAACATCACGTTTTTCTTGCCGGAAGTGATGTTCTGGTTGTTTACGCAGCGGGTGTAACTACAACTTCCACACCCGGGTGCTGCACCTTCTGCACTATCTCTGCGAGGTGGAGTAGTTTGGGTGTAGAAGTTGTAAGGCGCTGTTTTACAACGTGTTACAAGTAGCGGCGGTTTTTTCAAGAAGTTGTCTTTCCAGTTTTGAATCAGAACATCTGATATATAGTAAACATTGTATTCAGTTTCATCTAGGAGGTGTGTAAAATAAAATTGCTATTTGTATTCCTGTTTTTGTAATATTTTGTGGCTTATGTTACTACTTTTATGGATATAATTATATCAACTCGTAAATATAATACAATTAATTTAAGAATGGACATTCAGTTTCCAGTAGAATTACATGTTATGTGACGTACGAAATGAGCTGCAGTAAGGTTGTAGGTACATTAAGGTAATAGAACCAAAATTTAGTTTTATTCAACTTCGTAATTCACGCAAAACACTGTGCAGATTTGCTAAAATATGTGCTGTAACAGAACGTTCATCATCGGATTCATCACCTGCATCCACCTTTGCCAGCATTTAAAAAGTATCTCGCAATATTTACGTTTACTGCCATATCACTAACACATAAAATAAACAAAACAATTCACACTCAACTACACGTAGGCGTTCAGGCGGGCTTTCTGCACTTCCTACATCTTTGGTCTCTGGCCATCTACACCCACTACACCCTACTACACCTCTGGGTGTAGAAGTTGTAAAATGTACAACCCGCCTGAACAAAGCTAATGTGTGAAGAGCCGAGGTGTGGAATGTTGCAAGGCGGGTGCACATAGTTAACAGCAAGCTACCCTGGAAGACGTGCAGTGCTTTATTGGGAGGTTACATACTCAGCGATTATACCCAGGCTCCAACACGGTATAATGACGACGCCGGATTATAACAACACAATACAATTGTATTACATTGGTTCATTACGCAATAAAAGTACAGTTTTATAAATAGTTGAAAACTTAGAAAAAAACATTATAAATGTTAGATAATGCAGCTGCGAAGTTTTCTGTTTGAAAAATCGGTCATATTAAAAAAGGGTTTCTGCGTTGCCAATCAAGTTATTTCCGGGCACATCATCTAGCTTTGTAAACACGCGTTTGAAAATGGACTTTTGAAATGTGCTCCGCCGTGTGATATGTGAATATTGAAATATTCAGGGAATATTGAATTTTACATGGCTCGTACGAAATACCTATAATGTTTTGCAAGAAAGTGGCTATCGTAATCAATGTGAATACATTAAAAAACGATATAATTATGATATTAGAACGTTGGTAGTACTGAGTGGACTTTGCTTGATAATATAGCTGTATGTATAAAATGAGATGGCTGAAAGTAAAACAGCAGGATGACACTTGTTACAGTATGGTTCAGCTATATAACATACATGTCTCCAGCACACTAGTGACGTCACGGTGAAACTGCTCTTTACACATGTCAGTTTGATCTATACAAACACGCTGTCACCACACATTTGCTCAGCAGACCGGCCATGTTTCCTCAGCCCACGTTCAAACCACAACTGTTATGTACGTTCCAAACCACTGACATTTGCTTTAAACCTTCATAATCTACCTTTTTTTAAAATATTTAACACTACAGTTATTTTCATAGTGCGATAATTTAAACGGTATTAAACCAGAGTTTATAATTAATTCTACAGATAGAGACTGATTTGTTACCCGCCGCTTCTTCGGTGAATTTCATATTTTGTTATATAACTTGAGTTGTTATTGGGATCAATTACAAACTGAACAGGTAAGTTGTAAGATACTTGTAGCTGGCCTCCGTGGCGTTGTTAGTTAGGTTCCGGTCTACTGTGCGAGATGTCCTGGGTTTGAATCCCGTCTCGTGCATGGATGTTGTGTTGTCCCTTTACCTCACACTCTGAAGGCCTCGTTGTTACATAGCCGTAATACCCTCTCACTATTACCTACATGCATGTATAGTCGTGAAAGTGTCCTCTGTATGCGGTAGGCCTCTATGTTTTCACCGTCATCTGGTTACCATGTTTTACACTGCTGCCAACATTGCTTTATCGTCACTGATGTAGTCGTGGTATTAGGTTCGTTCAACATGACTTGCAGCCAGTAGAGTGTAGTGGAGTGTAGTGTAGTGTAGTCAGTGTAGTGTTGTGCAGTGTAGTATAGTGTACCTATATTATTTTACTGATTTTATGTACTCATTTTAGTCCATAATTATCAAAAAAGGTACAAACATTTAATATCGTAGCCCCACGAGGATGAATTAAACGGAACTATCCTTCATTAAAATAAATTGTAATGATTTTTGATTCTGAAATATCAGACTGCGGAATTGACTTAAACTTCTGAAAGAAGCGAGATATGCGTGTAATTTCTGTGTCATATTGTATCATATTGTACTGTACTCGTGTACATACACTGAAATGTAGAAGCTTTTATGAACTATGCTTGCAACAATATGTATTTGGTTTACAATTTAAAGACTACGGTCATGTTTTCAATTAATGAAAACCATGTACTGTTAATATACAAATGCTTCACGTAAGGTTTCTGCCTAGTTAGTTTTCATCCGCAGACTTTATATGGCAAGTAATTTTTATTAATGTATTATCAATAAACCAATTTTAAACATTATACTTTCAAATAAAAAGTTTTTTAAGTAAAATTTATTTTGAAACATTGCAATGGATAGGATTTTAAAGTACATTCACTAGTAATTCTTTTAAAAATAGAATTTAGAGTAAAGTTTTGGATGAGAGAAGTTTAAAAACAAAAATCAAGGCATAAATTTTATTTTGCTTACTAGGGTTTTCAGTTAACGTAATTTTTCCAAAATTTATTAATTTTCAAATTATTTAGTTCTTAAGGCCATGATCCATCATTTCTACTGCCTTCACGATTATATTTTTTTCTTTATAAACAAGAGCAGACATAGAAAAACTTTTGTACAGTTTGGTTTGAAATTGTATTTACTATGTAGTCTTTTTTTTAGGCAAAATATTATATACATTTGGTTGATGAGGTAATTTACGAGACTTCGTTAATTGCATAATTAGCTGAAACCATTGTGTATTTTGTCTTAAAAAAAATAGTCAACATAGTATATGCTGTGTTAACAGAACTGCGCAACAGTTTTTCGATATCTGTTCTCGTGTGGGATTAAATAATAATTATCATAAAATCAGTAGAAATTATGGGTCATGGCCTTAAACTGTGTGGTCATGGCCTTAAACTGTGTGGTTGTAAACTTGGTAGGCTTAACTTACAAACATAACCTTACAACGTTCAGAGAAGTAAATGGTTTGAAGTATAACGGAGTTGTTTCCTGACATTTTCAACTCGTAAACAAGCAGTTGAAACCAGAAAATAACACATACGAGTGTGGTTTACACGGGATTCTCCTGTGAAACATTGTAGATCTCAGAACTGATATAACGTGGCAGTTGTATGTAGATTGCTGGCTGAGTATCGAATGCACAGTTGTAGAGACATCTTCTAAACAACATAGCCTTATTATTCGTGTATCCATGCATCGTGTAACTGCCTAGTCATGTTACAAGGCTGACTCCTGGAGTGAACAAACAGCATGTATCTCTCTGTTGGTTAAAGGGATCTGTAATGTTACAGTCCGTGCTAGGAAACTGAAACATTTTAAAATCACGTGACTTGGTATTGTTATAAACTAGCATGTCCAAGCAAACTTTCTTCACCAGACATATTTTTGCTGAACAAAGAAAACAAGATGTCAAGGGAAATGAGCTTCTCTCTTGCCTCGCAAAGGTATTTGTTAGACATAGCTTAAAGATTACACTGAGAACGTGAGTCTAAGGGCCGTATCTATAAACGGCTTTCGAATGACAACCTACTGCTATCCCCATAGAGAAAGCATTGGTGAGCAGTTGGTTGTCATTCGAAAGCGGTTTATAGATACGGCCCTTAAACTAATACCTCGGAAAATAACACCATGCGGAGATAAGAAGACTGAAAATATTCTCAGCATATAAGACACGTACTAAAGTGTGCAGTCGTTGTTGAAGGTGCAATAGAAGGCAAATGCTCAGGCGGTTTTGAATACAAGGGTAAAGGTGAATCTAGGAGGAACACATATGGATTGAGGCGAAGATTCACGTTAGAAGAAAGGCCCAGGCAGCGATGAAGAAGATGAAGGCAAAGAGGAAGACGGGGGCTCGGATGGTGGGGTGGGTGAAGATAAACGACAGACACAAACTTCATCATCTGAGCCCTTGTCTTCTTACACTCGGCGTGGATGTTCTGTACAGCGTGTTGAGGTTGTACTCGGTATGAGTGAGTCGTCCTATGCGAATAAAATGCCAGAAATTGTTTTCAGATGGAATGTAAGATGTACTGTCAAAGGCATCTGTTAAGACTGTTATGAGTCTGTGAGGGTTATCGGAGAAAATGTAAAGACTTGAAGCTGTGAATAGCAAACTCTTCAACAATTTTAATGTGCAAACATTTACTTACAACAGAAATATGCTTTGGAAATTAACCTCGAAATTAGGCAAAGTAACAACACCTTACGGTAGTTTCAGTTTCGGCAATAGGTAGGAATTTAATTGTCTCTTTATCTTCCGCTCTCTCTCTCTCTCTCTCTCTCTCTCTCTTTGTATGTAAATTGTATAGGCTCAATTGGAACACAATAGTAAAATGTTTCCACAAAATAAAGACATTGATTCAGGCATAGTTTATGTTAATTGAACTGCACACAACTGAGATTCGTTAAAAAAATAATTATACAAAACATACAGTACGAATGAAATTTGACGTTTGTTAATCAGAATCGGCACAAAAAATGCTCAAGGCTGAGCATAAAAATGGTTAAATTTTTTGAAATTTAACTATTTTTTAGGGGGATATAAAAATGAAATAAATGTCGTAAATTTCCCTGCAATAATTGTTTTCTATCTAGTTCAATACTTGACTTGTGTGGTTGTTAAGGTGACTTCCTTTCTTGCCGCCGAGCAGAACGTGAGGGATATCTACCTAGAATTACCATTAAAGGAACATTACACGTTTATTCATACATTTATGGTCTTATACTAATATTTCGACCTTATTTTATCGGTGCCAAATATGATAGAAATAAGTTTTTTTTAGGTGTTGACATCTTGGTGCAAAAAATTTAAACCTATATACACGTACATCATACCTTTACATGTGACGTTACGTCGTATAGTGATGGATGACCGCTGAATATCTCATAGAGTTGATATATCGGCGGGAACATTGCACACCAGTTCATTGAGTTGTGCCTTGAAGCTACGATGGCGAGGAGGGATGATTGTGGGCGATATTAGGCCTCGGGCGTTCATAGTACATCCACCCTTGCGTATACACGTGTGCCTAGCGAATACGAACAAGTTGGAGCAACACCATATCAAATATTTTTCTCCTGTTAAAAAATAATCGTGTTAAATGTTACAATAAAATCTTTTGTAGGTATGCGCGGTGTTTTATAGAAAACACAGACATTGATGTGTAAATATAGCATTCTCTTTACACGTGTGTATGTAATTATAAGTTAGGTAGTTGATTATTTGTTGGTGTGCTTGGCTGTAGATCGGAATGTAAAACGTTAATCTAGTTATGTTTGTACTTATTTGGTAGTTTTGTGTAACTGTAAAATATTATGTAAAAATATTTTTTCAAATATATTTGTGTTTATTGTCACATGAACATCAGGAGTTACGTGAACTGCAGATGTGTGATGCATTTCGTTTATTTCAAGCAAATTAGATTTTTTCCTCCACCCATCTGAACATAAATTTTGTGTGAAGATGATAAAGTATATGATTAGTGCTAAACCACAGTTCTTAAACGTGAGAAAAAAGGGCATATTTACAAATCGGCCTTTTATATAACAACTGTTTAAGAATTTACTAATGCTAGCGAGAGATATTCCAGATGCCATATAAGATACGTACAAAATGTATCGAAAATGGATAGTTAATTGATAGTAGTGGAGAGCCTTGAAGAATCTTGTTAAAAATAACCCAACACGTTCAATGTTAAAAACGTTTTATAGATGAGTGGATGCTGTTCCTCCAAAACTGCAACTGATGAACCCTGCTTTATCAAGGACAAGGAAAGTGTTACTAACATCAGACATATGACTGTGTGGTTGGGCATTTGACGTCAGAAACCTGACACAATTACAGTAGAATGGCTCTGTCAGTTAATACAGTTAACTGTATTACACTATGTTATTTTTGTTATGAGAAAAGCAAAATTATGTTTAAATGCACAACAAATACGTAAGGTGTGGACGAACTACACTTCTATTCAAAGCAAAGGAACTAGAAATGCGGAAGTTAAATAGGAAAAAAAAAGTCTTTACACCAGCGAAGACAAAGAGGAAGAAGACGAGGGCTCGGATGGTGGGGTGGGTGAAGATTATTGACAGACACAAACTTCATCATCTGAGCCCTTGTCTTCTTACACACAGTGTTCTCTTCTGGACGTACGTGGTATCCTCATGACAGTAATTGGAAAAGTGGAATGCGTAAAATTTCTTCACGACAAAGTTTGTTTTGAAGTGCATTGTTCATATTTAGCATCTCCACTGATGCTGTAATTCTTTTAATTTTCAATATATCTCCATCAATGTTTACATCATTTTAGATTGCAAAACTATTACCATTAAAAATTATAACAATAATAATAAAACTTGTGGGTAGTTCACATTAAGTATTTTGCGAAAACATCCAATATTATGTAAACATAAGTACATATATGCTATAAAATAGTATATTATTTAAATATGTGAAATATTTTATGTTGAAATTCTTTTCAAATTCCTTACGTTAGTTAGCATACACAATGTAGGAACGATGAAGTCTGCAGTGTCACTTATTTATCCACTCCGTAAATAAACATTTCATCCAGTGCACCAATGTGTGTATAGGCCATTCAGAATAAAGTGAGCACTAAAGATTTAACCTTTGAAAAAAATCACTAGCCGTTACAGTATATACGCCACCACTAACAAGAGTTACTTTACTGCTTGTATAAGCCATAAATCCTAGCTAATAACAAAACTAAATTTGTTCTTAGTCAGTATTTTAGAGTAGACGAGCACATGATGTTTTTAGTTTTGTTAGTTTAGTGAGTTAGAAGTTTCTGGAATATTTATTTAGTCGTATATTGTATTTAAGATATGGGACTGAAGATATGCGTAGGCCTACTTCACATGTAAGACACTTGTTGTGATATTATGTGCAAACTGTTTTAAAACATTTGCTTTCACTTGCCACAATGTTGCGTCTACATTAAGACAACCTGAACTTTAATATAGATGTTTTAAACGCGAAAATTGTTGGCATTTTGTCTACGAACTGTGTACAATTTATGCGTAATGTAACACAATGAGAGTGCAGTGCCGTTAAGTGCGATATTACAAGCAGTTGTTCATATTGGACTGTGTAATATAACTGAATATGTAAATGTATGTGCAGTTGTAAGTGAACGTGCAAATAAAGACAAATTATTAGATAGTTTCAGGGACGAGAACAAATATGAATTTTGGATGAAAATGAAGTATTTGGAGAAATTGCAAGACGTAGAAGAAAGATCCAGGAAACAGTGAAGAAGATGAAGACAAAGAGGAAGACGGGGGCTCGGATGGTGGGGTGGGTGAAGATAAATGACAGACACAAACTTCATCATCTGAGCCCTTGTCTTCTTACACTCGGCACTCTCTTCTGGACGTACGTGGTATCCTCAAGACAGTACTCGGAGAAGTGGAAAGCGGAAAATTTATTCAACGACAGTGTTTGTTTTGAAGTGCATTGTTTCATGTATTGCATCTCCGTTGATGTTGTAATGCTTTTAGTATTCAATACATCACAATCAATGTTTGCATCTGTCTAGAATGCAAAACTATTAAAATTAGAAGTTGTAACAATAATAATATATCTTGTGGACAATTTACATTAAGTGTTCTACGAAGACATTAAATATTATATATATTATAAAATAGTTTGTTATTTCAATATATGGAATATCTTATGTTGAAATTAGGAACGATTAAGTATGTGGTGTCACTTATTTATCCACTGAAATAAGTAAATATTTGATCCTGTGTACATATGAGTGTTTGTAAGAAGAGAATAATGATAGTATGTACACATACGTATTGTAAAATTTGTTAATCTGGGTGTAGTATATGTGTTTACAGCTTGTATGTTTTTGACTTTTGGATGGGTTTCTATGCCACTATTGTATTATGGTACCAGCATTATTACAATCCTGTCTGCCTTAGTTGAAATGTTTCCATGCTATTGTAGGCTGTTCTGGTTATTTTGAGCACTAAAATTATAGTATTTGAAAAAAAAAAACATAACATTGCTGTTACTTAGTTGATGTGGTTGTCAGTGAATTGTAATTTTCCTATTTAAGTGCAGTACTGAAATAAATAAGTTGCAATGGACATATTTGTATTTTTTTTTTATCAAACTGTTTAGGTTCCTACAGACTGCACAATTCAAATAACTCTTGTAAACATGAAGCAATGTATCCAGAGAAGTTAGTTGTATCATGTGCATAGCCTATCTACAAACAATGTCACAGAACGCATATTTTCACTAAGAGATAGCATGAGCTTGTTTCGCTACTAAAAATAAGTGTACTCACCACACAGTACCAAAAATAAATTATGCGTTTTTGCCTGCTTAACGGTGTTACCGTTTCTTGATCTTACATTTTAATACCAGCCTTGTTTTTCGAATGTGATGCGGAAGAACTGAACATATTTTCTTACTTGTTTTAGAAACAGAACATGTCGTAAGCTCTGAAGTCTAGCTTATAACGAAGCTAACTTCATGCTTTGTTACTATTTTAGTATATCCAAGCACATGCTATGTTTAGTTTTGTTAGTGTGAAGAGTTGTTAGATGTTTCTGAAACGTTTGTTTAGTCGTATATTGTATTTGAGATTTGGGGCTAAATATGTGTATAGACCATTTTCACGTGTATGAAACTTGTTGAGATATTATTTGCAAACTTTTTTAAGACATTTGCCTTCACTTGCCACTGCTTCATTGTTGTGTTAACATTTAGACGACCTAACTTTAATATAGATGTTTTATATGTGAACATTGTTGGCATTTAGTTTACGAGCCATGAAAAAACTACACAAAAGGTAACATATTGAGAGTGCAGTGCCGTTAAGTGCGATATTACATTGTCGTTGTTCATATTGGACTGTCTAAAAAGGCTGGATATGCAAATGTATGTGCCGTTATCAGTGAAGGTGCAAATGAAGACGAATGGCAAGATAGTTACAGAGGCGAGAACAAATATGAATTTTGGATGAAAATGAAGTATTTGGAAAATTGCAAGACGTAGAAGAAAGATCCAGGAAACAGTGAAGAAGATGAAGACAAAGAGGAAGACGGGGGCTCGGATGGTGGGGTGGGTGAAGATAAATGACAGACACAAACTTCATCATCTGAGCCCTTGTCTTCTTATACTCGACATTCTCTTCTGGATGTACGTGGTATCCTCAAGACAGTACTCGGAGAAGTGGAATGCGGAATATTTCTTCTCGACAAAGTTTGTTTTGAGGTGCGTTGTTAATATTTTGCATATCCATTGACGCTGTAATGCTTTTAATATTCAATGCATCGCGATCAATGTTTGCATCCGTCTAGAATGCAAAACTATTAAAATTAGAAGTTGTAACAATAATAATAGAACTTGAGGGAAATTCACATTAAGTGTTCTACGAAAACATCCAATATTATATATATCCTTCATAAAATAGTATTTTATTTAAATATATATGGAATGTCTTATGTTGAAATTAGGAACGCTTAAGTCTGAGGTGTCACTTATGTGCAAACCTTTTTAAGACATTTGTCTTGCTAACGCTTCAATGTTCTGTCTACATTTAGACGACCTGAACTTAAATACAGACGTTTTACATACGAAAATTGTTGGCATTTTATCTACGAACCGTGTAAAAATTGTGCGGCAGGAAACACAACGAATTTTAAGTGGCTTGAAGTGCGATATTACAATGCAATTGTTAATATTGGTTTGTCTAAAGAGACTGGATATGCAACTGTTTGGGCAGTTATAAGTGCAGGTGTGAACGAAGACTAATGATGAGGTAGTTACAGGTGCGAGAACAAATACGAATGTCGGATGAAGATAAAGTATTTGGAGAAATTGCAGACATGGAAGAAAATGGAAGATCCAGGAAGCAATGAAGAAGATGAAGACAAAGAGGAAGACGGGGGCTCAGATGGTGGGGTGGGTGAAGATAAATGACAGACACAAACTTCATCATCTGAGCCCTTGTCTTCTTTTACTTGGTATCTCTTTTGAATAGCATACGCCATGAGGAGCGGTAATATTGGTGTTAATAGTTACTTATTGGGTAGAATTCCAAGTGGAGCTGTCTGTTGGTTCCACAATATCGATATTTACAAACTCACGTTCTCTCTTCACTAGAGATGTGTGGGGAGGATAATGTTCTTAGTAATGTATATTCATTTGTTGAATTCTTTTTATAAATTCATTAATTACTTTTTAAATACTGGTTTTAATTGAAATTGTCATTCTTATACATTTTACAGCAAATGAAAAAGTCTTAGTTTGTAGCAAAGAAAACTGAAATACACATTATAATTCCCGAGATATCTATATGTACAAATTTCTTAACACTGATATTTTCATGTTGTCGTTGATTATCACAGAGGAATTCCATGTGGCTGCATTTCTTACAATAACATGTTTGGCAACTACTTTCACTGTACAGATTTCCACACTTCTATAATCAAATGTAGTTTCCACAAAAATGTGTGTTTTCTTACCTAGGAATATGTATTGTCGTTCCACATTTGTAATGATTGTTTATCGAGATGAATTATTATATCAATGGGATGGTACTTTTATTTCCTTTCTCTTTAAAATACATTCAACATGTGCTGCAAGTAAAAGTCGTTAGATTCAGTCAGTACACATAGTAATCGATTATTAGATACATACGGACGGAGACAGTGATCATTAGACTGAGCTTTGTTTCCTGGTGATGCGAGTAGAGGTAGCTGTGGAGTGTTCCTTCATGAACAATGTCGAGCAGTTGAGTGAAGATGTTACTTCACTTACTTGCTGTATTAAACCCATGATTGTTGCCAGAACTGGGAAATGTACATGCCGTCCCCTGCCATTTGCCATTAGCATTGAGTGATATTTAAATCTGAACCTCCTGAATGACTAAACTAAACATTCAGCATTGAAATGACTTAATTCCACATGGCCGAGTGAAACAGGGTAAAGAGTTATAACTGCTGAGACAATGATTGAGTTATCTGTGTTCGATCATGTTGACGATTGTAAAATACAGTTTGGTGTTGGAATGTAAAGTAAAATACCCGGAATCTACTAAGTTATTTCAATTTGCGAGTTCTCTATTTTATCAGAAGAAAAAAATACAGCACCGCGGATTCTTTTCTGTACTGTTACATATCAAATTATAAATGTAAGTTTTTTAAAAATAATGTGAGATATTAATAGTGCTTGGTAGATAAATAAATGCTGAAAACATAAATTGATTCCTACGGTTTTTTCGAAGCCATTTTGGATAAAATACTCATTGACAATCCTAGGTAATCGTATTTTCCAACTTTATGAGTAGATATTTATCCAGAATTACTAATTCGTTACGCGTGATCTCTTGCGCCGCAGTTAAATGCACGAGGTTCAGGCGTCAGAGACTGTTCCTCAGAAGTTAGTAACACTGGAAACAATTTTGTTTAAAACGTCGGCTAAAACAATTGTCTAGGATTGCTATTGTTCAATTTTCGCAAATTTGCATCAAGAAACCTACAGTTATATATTAATGCTTTTAGCATTGAATTATGTACCCCGGCGTCTTAAGAGGTATGCTTAGTTTACCCTTTCCACTCTGCTTCTTGTTGGCACAGACATTGTAATGTGATTATACAACAGTCTATATTTTCCGTTATTTTCAAAAAATGTCTGAGGTTCATATAAAATATATTTTTAAATATATTTCTGATAGTTATACAAACTGTACACATTACTGTAAATAACCTTTAACAACAAATTCACTAGTCAGAGCAAGTGCAGTAGCTCGTTCACAAGGACAAATAAGTGTTAGTTTTTATTTGAAGTATCTTTTGACATGGTATTTTATTAGTAAGAAAGGGGAATGTGAGAGAACCCAGATGCAGTATTATTATTTTAAAAATTTAAAGTTAAATGAGGCGTGGTTAACGTATTTACATCGAATATGAACGTGCAACATGATGCAGCACTGATGAAGATCAAAACCAGAGCGTAAAAGAAGATGAAGACAAAGAGGAAGACAGGGGCTCGGATGGTGGGGTGGGTGAAGATATATAACAGACACAAACTTCATCATCTGAGCCCTTGTCTTCTTTGCACTCGGCACTCTCTTCTGGACATATGTGGTATGGTATTGTATTTTGTGTGGATTATAACATACTTCCATTATGCTTATTAATTGCCAGGAAGGTATGAAGACATTTAGTTTCAGTAACCGATGAAGAATGTAGCATCGAAGAAAGTGAAGCCAAATATCAATCTGTTCGTAATGATGTTTTGTTTTTGGCAATGGATCTGTAGAGCCACGATTTTATGGTGAAAAGATTGTTGCAACATTTGGTTTCGATGCGTCATGTGCACATTTGCAGGTCTGCTACATCGCCCGTAATTGGATAATTTTACCCTCACTTGCCTTGGCAAATTACAGACGTAAGGAGTCACAATAACCTTATTCTGATTGATGAAGTCAAATGAGAAACATGTCTGAACAAAGACACGATGCCAATGACCATGAATCAAAGCTGCCGATGTGCACAGGAGACACTGAAACAAAGTGGGGCAGAAATCTTTTCGCGACAAAATCGTGGCCCTATGGATCTGTCACTACCGTTGTGTTAGTGCATTGCATACATTTGGCTTGTCTGCATAAATATGACTGACTATAATAAAAAACATTCCATCAATGAAATAGCAATGTCAGCGATGCAGATAATTTATGATTATCGTTTCTTGATAACTAAGCAGTATTTGACCAGGAAGAAATCAGTTTATTTGAGATTAATGAAAGTGTTTGGGAATATGCCAGAAAAATACAATTTCATGTACCGTAAAACGGGGTGAATAGGATTTACTGAAGTGAATAAGATCAAAAGATTTAGAACAAAATTAGGAGTGCAATATTTGCTTTAGAAATTTTTTTCTTGATTCGAAAATTAATACTGTTGACAATTAGTTTGATTGGAACGTATCATTTAAAAAGAAAACTTGTTGGCGAGAAATTTGTTTCAAATTTTGATTCTATTCACCCCGTTTTACGGTACTTCTGCATTTTCACCACACAAGGAGTGTAATACCGGGTCGGTTTAGTTAAATAGTTCATCTAAATCTATCCATAAAACATGTTCGTACAACCTAAACATTAGTACATGTCGTGTCCAGTAGATACAAACTTGTAGTTTAATGGCAAAGCCCCGTGCTGAGAATTAGGTTAAGTATGTCTTCAGCATTGAGGTCGCATACCAGCAACAGACCCAAGAAGAGCTCATGGATGGTTTCTTAATGTACTGGACACTCCACTTTAAGATGGCCGAGTTTAATTCAAGCAAGTTGTGTATTGATATCACAGCACATGTCTGCGTTACTTGTATTCATACATCAGCGCGACACATTGTGGATGTGCTTTGTCTTTTGTAAACAATAAATTGTAATAATTTTGTTATTATAAAGATTTGTTGCTATTTGGTGATAGCACATATGTACACCTTGAACAGACAAAAATATGTGTGTATTCAAGTCCGACATAACATCATGCTGTAAAAAGTTACTGCTGCAATAATAATCCTTTATACTGATTTTAAGAAAACTTGTACTGAAGTTTTCCTGTCATACCTGAACGTCCAGGAAATTCAGGAAAGATTGAACTTGGACACTTCTGTAAAAAGGACGCCCCTCTTGTAAGATTGTCAACATTTAATGCTCTCTTCACAGTACAACTTGAACTGTTTTATGATCTGTGGTATATGAATATACGTCGCAGGCTTCTCGGTGTTCAGTACTGTATGCTGCACAATACATCTAGAAATGCTAGTAAATGCTAGTCCCAGTTGTTCATCTCTGGTGCCTATGAGACTTAAAGACTCCGAATACATCGTGTGGAATTTGGGGCAGAAACATTTGTTGTGTCACTGTTCTATTTGAAGTTGTTTTGTTTAAGAACCGATTGATATTGTCAAATTATCATTAGCACTACTAGACTTTGTGTCCTGCAGGATGGGTGTGGATCATCATCGTCTCAGTCTGACTTGCCATCAGTTATTGCTCCAGCTTCCAATTTATTTCTTTTTTAATGTCGTGACATGGACTTCTTGAACATTTGTGACAAAATGCACACAAATTGTTCTTAAAGAATGTATACAGTACTTTGTTAGTTTTCTTCCACACTATCCAGTACTGTATATAATCTACATTGTTCTAAGAAGCCGAAATACCGAATGTATATAGTTTTTTTGAAAAACCCTTGTAAAGACAGCTTGGGAACGAAATATTGTGTTTAGCCTGTATTTTAATATTAGCCTTAAATTTTGTTCACAGAAGCAATGGATGTGAGTCCATTCGGATATTCTGAGCAGAAAAAGATTTTGTATAATATTGCCAGATATATTCCTGCTACAGTGTAAAATAGTTTTTTCCTTCATTCTATTCCACAAAATTACCTTCCCACAATAATGGTGAATTTCACTAAAAGTATTTCCGTAGTAGTTTGCTATAAATGCATTAAAAATTAAAAATTGTGGTTGTGTCCTATACCCAAATCTAGATTTAATCATTTTTATATGTGACGTATGGACTGGCAAATTAAAACAGTTGCATGTGTGAAGCTCAATTGTTGCTGGTAGACACACAACAGTTCTAAATGAGAATGGTGCACACTCCTTATACAATTTTGGAGCCGATGACAAAGATAAAGATGATGGTGCAGTTGCAGGCGGCGATGTAGTTGAAGATAAAACTTTAACAACGTTGAATACGAAAACGAAGACACAAGGGGAGACGGGAGCTCGGATGGTGAAGTTCGTGCGGGATATTTGAGCCACGGACATCTTCATCATCTGAGCCCTCGTCTTCTCTACACT